>PVJS01006003.1:0-15404 GCA_004027185.1 Glis glis | reverse complement strand
TCTGGTAGCACACCTAGCATGAAGATAATGGTTTTCACATTCCATACGCTACCAAAAGGAAGCAGGGCTCCTTAGGAAAAGGTTGATTCCAAGGCTGGGGAAGGGAGAGTAGATCACCTAATGCATCCTGTGCAAAAAATAAGTCAAAAAGGACTCAAAGAATGGTGGAGATCTGAATGGGCCACACAAAAGAAGGGGCTCAGGGCTCCTCCCCGCCAAATCTGTCAGAATTTAAGAATCAAAACGAATAATGAAATTAATGGGCTATTATTAACTTGAACAACAAAAGACAATGGATCTCTGTGTGTGTGTGTGAGAGAGAGAGAGAGAGAGAGAAAGAGAGAGAGAGAGAGAGAGAGAGAGAAAGAGAGAGAGAGAGAAAGAGAAAGAGCACTCTTTCATAAGCTAATTAATGAACAAGATTTCTGTCCTCTCCACTCCTCTTCTCTGCATAGTTCACCTTCACACTTTTCTAGGTGAGCAATTATAGAGCAGTGTGCATGCATGTTTCAGTGTTTCCAGTAAATAAAATCAAAGTTTCATAAGGTAAATAAACATAGGACTCTGCAGTTACAGTCAAGGCTATCTCGATTTTCATAATGAATTTAAGAAATAAGCAGGATGAAGCAAGGCATGGTGGAGCACACCTGTAATTCCAGTACTTGGGAGGCTGAGACACGAGAATTGCAAGTTTGAGGCCAGCCTCAGCAAATTAGTGAGGTTCTCAGCAACTAGTAAGAACCTGCTTCAAAAATAAATAAATAGCCAAGCATGGTGGCGCACGCTTGTAATCCCAATACTTAGGAGATTGAAATCAGAGGATCCGGGTTCGCGGCCAGCCTCAGCTACTTAGTGAGGCCCTCTGCAACTTAGTGAGACCCTGTTTCAAAATGAAGAATAAAAAATAGGGCTGGAGGTATAGTTCGGACGTACAATGCCCTTGGGTTCAATCCCTAGTACTGCAAAAACACAAATCTAAACAAAACAAAAACAAAAATAAATAGGGCTGGGGTATAGGTCAGAGGTAGAATGCCTCTGGGTTCAATCTCCAGTACCAAAATAAATAAATAGATAGATGGGGAGGGAGAGAGGGAGGGAGGGAGGGAGGGAGGGGAAGATCTTGTAAACTGCACAGACAGAATTACAGATGAATTTTCTGACCTGCTTCCAGAAATGTGCCCTGTGCACCCTTGATCCTGGGAGAAGGTCCACCTACTAGTCAAGTGTGTTTGATCTGCCTCCAACACACAGTGGCAGCAGCAAAGCAAAGTCTGAGGTGGTCTAGTTCCGTGAATCTCAGTTTGAAATTTAAAGGCCATGAGCTTAAAGTCCATTTCTGTCCGTCATTTGCTCTGTGGCATCTAAGAACAGTGCAACACCAGTTTTCTCATTTGGTTTACAATTAAAAGCAGAAAACATAGAGCTCCATAATGTAGACAGCGAAAAGTAATGAGGTTAAATGACCATCTAAGAGCATGAAGAGAATCCCTTTGCTTTTGATCCCACTAACACTCCAAGACTTGAAAGTAGGATTTGCATGTGGCATTTCAATCTTGAGGTCTGGGCTATTTGCCGTATATGAAACGCTGTGAGTTGAGCAGTGAAGTTTACATTTGCAATGAGATCTTCCTCTGAAAGGATTGAGGCTGAACTACTATTTAACTTTCCATGTTTGGAAAAGGAACTGAAATAAGCACTTAAATCCCTTTCCCCCCATTTTTGTAATATGAGTCAAACTTCTGGAAAGCTCTCCTCTTTCTCCACACAAAGAAAATTTTTATGTTCCTATCTGGTGTAGAGCTATCTAATGACCAAAGAAAATCCCAAGATCTTTTTTTCCTGGAAAAGACACTTGTTTTAATGGAATAGTCAGTCTGTGAGGGAGAACATGGCAAACTTAATTGGCAACCGCACAGCAGATGGTTCCTGGAGTCTATTCATGCACCTGATACGGCTAAAATCGTTATTAAAAGGCCAACATGTGGTTTTTAAATTGCAGGAAACTGAATATTATGAAAACTCCATTTTTATAATTTGTGATGTCATTTAGCATTTCACAAACTATTTCCCATATTATTCTATGAATAAAGGTATTCCAAAGAGAAATTGATAACGTCCTTTATGATAACTTTCCTGGACACTCTATTTCTCAGTGAATTCTCAACTGGATCTCAACTTTAAGAAGTTGGGACGTAACAAATTTTCGTTGTAAACTATTTTGTTCCCCCATAACATATAGCTATTAACCTTCAAGTAATTTTTAATGGTTGATGATTTCCTGCTATTCCTATTAAAACCCCTTCAAGTAAATAAACCAATGAATTACATAATAATGTATATCAACACGTTAATAATCAGCAATTTTTAAGAAAGTAATCAAAACTCATGATCATTTTTGTTTAATTTTTGTTGGAGTCAAAGTTCAGAGAGATAAACTTTGCTTTGATAGAATGTTCCATAACATTAGCACTTGGCTCCTAAATTTTCTAGGCTTTTGTTTCCTAATCTGCAAAGCAGGGACTTGGCTCACTTGATCCAAATAATTCCTTTCAGCTGCATGATTTGCTAAGTACACCTTAATTTAGTAGAACATGGCTATATATCTGTTGCCATCCAGAAGTTGCCCAAATGCAATAAATTCTCAAACATCAGTGTCTGACTCTGCCACAAAATTTAATAATTTTACAAACATCTTTTTTATGTTAGGAGAAAAGAAGATCAGACACAGAAATGTCAAAAACAGCAACCTGGAGGTGGTGCTGAGGTGGTGCTGAGAACACTTGAGTGCTGTCTTGAAGGGACAAGAAGCTCACTGGAGCCGAGGAAGCAGAGGGGAAGCAGAGAGAAGTGCACTGACGGGAAACAGGAACGGACTTTGCTCCCAGCACTGCCACCGACTAGCTGTGGGGCTTCAGATATGTTCTTGAATCTCTGGCCCCCGTCTTCCCAGCTTTAATCAAATCGATCCCAATGACACCTTAGATCCAATCAAACATTGCAAAAATCGATTCTGTGTGAGACATGAATCAACAACTTGCTGCTAAGCATTAAAATAAATACTCATATTCACCATGAAAGAGCATCATTATTATTATTATTTAACACAGGCACTCATTATAATTCAAACACTCCACTGGTTACCACCCCTTCTGTCCCAGTCCAGGTTTCTGCTTTGATTACTGAGTCTTTTGATCAAAACCTATTGTTCCCAATAGTGTAAATGCTCCTGCTTATCCTGAGCCCTCCCAGCAGCACTGCTGAAGCTCATGCTTACACGTGATGGTTCTCCTGTCCCACTCAGCTATGCAGGCAACAGGATTCTCTAGATGCTTCCATCGCTAAAACCGGAATGCATTCAGCCCAGAGCGCTAAGCTATTAACCTGGAAGACAGGCAGAAAAATAACGAACTCAGAACAGCTTCAGTCTCTGCTAGGTCTTTAAATTTCTAGTAATTAAGTACTAACGGGCACTTAGCAAATGTGACTCTTTCATTTGTTTGCAAAGGTCATGAAGCAACTGCAAAATATTTTTAAAAAGAGGTTATAAGTGAGGATTTGTCTCCATATCTTCTGTTCTTTTCCATTGGTCCATATGTTTTTTTTTTTTATGACAATATCAAAAGACTAGGAATGTAACAGCCATTTGACCCAGCTATACATTCCTTGGTATCTTTCCAAAAGAATTAAAGTTCGAATACTATAGTAATACTTGCATACCCATGTTTACAGCAGCACAATTCACAATAGCCAAATTATGGAATCAACCTAGTGCCCACCAACAGATGAATGTATAAAGAAAATGTGGTAAATGCACACAATGTAAATTTATTTGGCCATAAAGAAGAATAAAATTATTTCATTTGTAGGAAAACAGATGGACCTTGAGAACATTATACTAAGTGAGATCAGCCAGTCTCAGAAAGTCAAGGGTCATATGTTTTCTCTCATATGTGGAAGCTAAAGAGAAAATAGGAAAGAAAAGGGACTTTAGATAATTGAGGAGAGTGACTGGTAGAATAGTGGAAGGGGATGGGGAGAGGGAGGTAGAGAGGGGAAAAGGAAAACTGATAAAAGAAACAATTCAAATTATGCCATGCCCATAACAATGAAGTAACAATCTCACTATTGTGTATGGGGAGGGACCTAAAGGGAAGCAGACCAAGACCTGCGTGCATGTTTGTCTGTATGATCTGGAACCTCACACTTCAATTACTTTGAATCTCATGATGTATAATTACAATGCACCAATAAAAGTACATAAAAAAGCTATCTTACTCTTCCATGAAGTCTTCTACCATTGGGGGAGGAAAAGATGGGGGAAAAAGGAGGCTCGAGGAAGGAAACAGATCAAATGTTATGTTCATATACGAAGGCATCACTACCAATCTCACTAACATGTATGGGGGAAGTGGAGTGGGATCTGGAGAGAAACCAACCGAGTGATGTACACATGTATAAATGTATCACTTTGAATCTCACTATGCTGTATAATCATATTGCATGAATTAAAAGAGGTTATAATAGTTTATAGGACACACAGTTATAAAATAATTATTAGCAGGAAAATGTTCCATTTGGCTTTAAGGTAATGTTTATTCCTACTTTATAAGAATTCTATCCATAAGTTTAAAAATGCATCAACAATGGAATTAGTGTATTAAAAAAGTTTAGCTTAATTTTCAACTAAATTATTAATACTGTGCAAATTATATCCTTCTGTGTATGGACACTATTTTTGACAAAGCCATCTTGGGTGTATATTTTTGCTTATCATATTCATTCTTCCATTCATTCATTCACAGTAGGCACCAGCCTTCAGGAGCTCCTGGCTTACCTCTAGATCAGAGCCCTGGACGGGAGTATACTCACCAGGTGGCCACAATAGCAGACACCACAGGTGAACGCAGCCTCCTTCTGCTCACGACTTTGTGAATGACTAAGATATTTAATGATCATCCTCGCGCATCCTGCCCTCATACACGCAAACACACACATACCATGCATTCTTTTAAAGGAATTTTTAGGAGTTGTCATTATATTTATTTTCTTGTGTGACAAATAAGATAACTATACACTCTTTCCTTCTTCATTTAAAATGGCTACTGAATACTATTTGGAATGACTTCTAAGACAAAATATGTAATATGGTAGATATGTATATTATAGTGGTAATGTAAATCAGAAAATAAAAAGCCTATGAAATGAAAAGCACAAGTATGCTCCAGGATGGGGGAAAGGCTGGCAGGAAAGAGCCATGGCATCTAAGAGGCCTAAAAAGGGGGACACGAAGGGGGACAGTTGCATGACCCAATGACCAAGACTATAATCACACCAATTCAGACATGGAAAGCTTAGGCTGCCCACAAACTTTTTGGGGGGAGGGGGCAGAGCTAGAGATCAAACCCAAGGGCTTGCTTATGATAGGCAAACACTTTACCACTGAGCTATACCCTCAGTCCTGACTATAGGCATATTTATTTATTTATATTTATATTTGTATTTGGGGGGCACTCTACCTCTGAGCTACAACCCCAGCCATTTTTATTTTTTATTTTGAAACAGAGTCTTGTTATGTTGCTGAAGCTGGCCTCAAACCTGCGATTCTGTCTCGGCCTCCCAAGTACTGGGATTACAGGCGTGCACCACCATACCCAGCTTGCCTGTATGGGAAGAAAAGCATGGATAATGTGGAGTGTGGAAGGAAGGTGGAGGTTTCTCAATGAGCGCTACACAGTAAGGGGGGAGCTGACAGCTACTGGGTCTTACCCTCCACTGACCCTCGCTGCAACCATGGGAAGAGCTACTACTACTATACTTTTATCAATAAAAGTATTTTAAAACTAAAACTTAAGTAATTAAGTAGTTTTATCAAAGTTTCCAAGATAGTGTGCCTGAGTCTGTGCTCACACTCAGATCTTCAGTCTTGGAGCTGAGTGGGCTGGACAGCCTCACAGGGACAGGTGGCCACTTGCTCTCAGATGCACCCTCTAAGTACTTGCTGTGCCTCTGATTCTATTGGGAACTTATCATATGGATAGTAATTCTGTTTTTCCCTTCATCTCTCCCACTAAATGCTATTAATGCCTGTCAGAACATTTGGTCTGATTGAATCATTGATAAAAATACATGATTAAATACAAGTCTTTGGTATCTTGTGAATATTGGTGTCTTCTGATTTTGCTTCCCTTTACTGATTACACTTTCCCTTTATCAATGTTACAGATAAATCCTTTCCCTATAGTCTGCATTTAAATATTTAAAGAGAAGATGTGAGATTTGGGGTTTAGTTTACGTTTCTTTCTTTTTCTTTCTTGTTTGCCCCCCCCCAAGTGGGGAATTGAAATCAACAGCATCTGGAAATAAGATGGCATCTAATCTGAGGAACACAAATGTATTTTGTGTGTGTGTATATGTGTAAGAGAGATATGTGTTGGTTAGCATATGGTGTGAATTTAAACTTTTTAAGGTATTATAAACTATTCCAGACATGAAAATATATGAAGGATAATATGCTAAATGCCCATATATTTACTCCTTACCTGAAGAAATAAAATCTTTTGAAGACAATTGATTTCCTCTGATGAGGGAGTTGGGAGGGGGGTGGAGGGAAACACACTATAGTGCATGAGGTATATATACAGACTTATAAGACTCAATCACTATGCGGAGCACGAAAGGGAGGGAAGGGGGAGGGAATGGGATGGGATTTGAGGGAGAGCTAAATGAGCAATGTGTACATGTATGATGCTGCTACCCTGATGTGTATCAAGATGTATAATTACAATGCACCAATAAATGATTAAAAAATACAAAAACAAATAACATGTGATGAATTAAATAGAAATTATAGAACTGTGTGCTTCAATTTTATTTTGAAGTTTAACTTTCGAAAATTTACTCTCATTAGTAACAAAAGATACTATCAGTTCCTATGACCTAATTCCGTGTTTCTTTGGGTAGCTTTCTGTCTCTTCACATTCATTATCACCCATATCAGGAATTTCCAACTTCCCACCAAACCATCTTCCCCATTCTACAAAAGGCTATGCAGTTTTTCCAAGTGTGATGTACTGAATTATATAAGATTCTTTCCTTTGCAGATCCCCTAAACCTAACCTGTCTCCAGATGCAGTCTGGGGTTTCTGTGTTGTTTCTTGTATTTCTCCATCTTCTTGGCCACTCTTTAGCCCAGTGGTTCTCAAACTGTGATTTGGGGATTCCCATAGGAATCTTTCAGAACATCATGGGCTCAAAACTTTTTTATGATAATACTATGGTATAATTTGCCTGTTTTCAATTTCTCTCTCAAGTATACACTGGAATATTTCAGAATCCTTGTGGGCGATATCACAACATGTATGACAATTGAATATATGATAATTCAGCTGGATTCTATGAAGCCAGACAATAAACCTGCAGAAATATAAAATGTCATTTTCTCCCTATATATTTTAAACATAGATTTTTTCATGAAAATTATTTGTTAATGTATAATAGGTTTAATAAAATGTTTAGAATTTCTCAGTTTTAATTTCAAATAAAATTGACATATAAAAGTCCACATAAACAAAAGTACTTTGGGGCTCCAATCATTTTCTGGGAATCAACAGTCCCAAGACCTATTCTTTGGGAACTTCCATGCCAGTGCAGGTCTTCATGGCCTCAGACCTGGACTTCTGCAACATCTTGTCAATGATTTCGCAGCCTCTGGTCCTTCCCTCTTCTATCTTCTTAAGAATTCACCTTCTTAAGAAAATGGTGTTTTCAGAATATTACTTCCCTGCTCAGAATCTTTAATTCCTATAACATTTTCCAACTCTTATCAGTTCTCCAACATTATCAATGCCAACTTCCCTACAGAAAGCATCCACTTTAGGCAGACCAGTTGCTCTGGTCTCAGAACATACTTTAATTCTCACCTCCCAACTTTTGTTTAGATTATTCAGTATGTTAGCCCCACCCTAGAGAATCAGCACCTCTCCTCTGCTCAGCCAGTCAGGGGCAGCACCGACAAGGGATCAGTTGAGAGCATGTGCTTGAGGGTCTGGCCTGAATCCCAGCTACCTTTCACTAGCGATTCAATGTGGACAGTTCACTTTCTGGAACCATAAAATGGAAAATAAAGTATAGCAGTATCCACTTCAAATGGCTATTGTGAAGACTATATGAGATTGTGTTTAATAAATATCTATTTGTGTTAAGCAATGTTGTTGTTATACAAACCTTGCCTGAGGTTCCAGTTTTTCCGTGTCCATGAAGACTTCTAGGGCTCCTTCACCCAATACTGTCCTCTCCCTGTTTTACTCTACTTACTGGTAGGGGAGGTTCCCATCTTTCTTTTGGTACTAGGGATTGAACCCAGGGAAATTCTATCTCTGAGCTACATCCCAGTGGTATTTTATTTTTTATTTTGAAACAGGGTCTCACTATGTTGCTGAGGGCCTTGCTAAGTTGCTGAAGCTGGTCTGGAATCCGATCCTCCTCTCTCAGCCTCTCAAGTACTCGGATTAAAAATGTGTGCCACTGCACCCAGTTGGGAAGGTTCCCATCTTGATTTCCCTAGTGAAATAAGAAGTGGCTATGTGAAGAACCCCCCCCCCATATGAGTACAGCCCTTTTCTGAGATCTGCCCAGTGCCGTTACACCTGATTCAATAAATCCTACAGTATGGGTGTTAGTGTTCCTCTACTTTCCATAAAACGATACACATAAGCCAATTCTCAGCTGACAGGGAACAAATAAATGCCTTTGATCTATAACCTTTCCTTCATCTTGCCCTTCTCAGAACAGCTTAGGCAGAGTCTTCCTCTAGGATAATAAATCCATTCATTTGAAAAAGGAAACTCAAACAGGAAACATTTAATATAGAGAGGCAGATCTGATGATAGAATCATCCAAACTACACAAAAAGGAGGCCAAAGGCTGGTTGATCCTGGCTGCAAATCAATCCTACTGTGAAATGACTTTCAGCCATCCCCAACTTCTTAGAAGTGGGCTGGGAATTTACAGGCTTGAAATCTTCAGTTAGGGTCTTGTCAGGGGTGGACATGAATTGTTACAGGGTGTGGAAAAACCGCCAGCTAGGAGTGCAGGCTGGCCGCGACTTGTTCTGGGGTCAGGGACAGCTGCCATGACCTGACTGAGATAGCTCCTTCAGCTCTGGGGATCATCTTTCTGGACCAGGCTTGTTGAGGGCTCAAAATAGATAAAAACGCACATGTACACCTTTAGTAAGATTGATGTATAATGCCAAAATCATCTAGCATAAAAAATACTTTACAGATTAAAATTCTGAAAGATTTGTGTATATTAGTCCTGAGATGCTTTTTTTCCTTTAAAAGAAAAAGCCCTGTTCCTAAATAACCTAGAAACATAAAGATATTTATTTATCTTTAAAGCATCATTCTGGAAAGTAATTACTTATTATGTCTCAAGGGCATTATGATGCTGCAGATGGCTGGCATCAGATCTTTTCTAATATGCATATAATACTTTGATCTAATATTTCAGATCCATATCAGTATTTTTCTTATTACCTCAGAGAGGCAATACAATAGAGTGGCCAAGAGTGCAAGTTCTAGGGAGGGCTAGCCTGCCTAGGTTCAAAGCCCGGTCCTGCCACTTGTAAACCACGTGACTGAGCAAGTCATTTTACTTTTCTGTGCTTCAGTTATCTCACAGGTAAGATGTGCACTGTAATAATATTCACGACATACATCTGCTGCGATGATTACAGGATTGTGGCTATTATTCCCATCGTGTCCACAGCCCAAAGCAATCTGATTTTTAATGCAATGATTTGAGTATAAAGAATGTCAGTATCTTTGGGTAACTAAAAGATGAAGAGAAAATCATTGCCTAGTGATGTCAATCACATGCAAAAACAACTTTGTCCTGAAGTGCTTAAGGCAAAGTTGAGAGGTATAGTATTTTCAGGTACATCCTCTTACTATAAACATGATGTGGTTCAGTGCTTCTCCAACTATCTGTGGTGAAGGACCAGTTTTCTGTTTTATTTCCAGTTTGTTGTAGATCAGTATTTTTGTCAAATGCAATTAGAATGTGTGGCCATGACAAATTGCTATAAGATTTATGACTGCTTATTCTCACTATTTCATTATGCACCAGCACAATACACTTGGCATCTTTCTTGACTGCCCTGTATCTAAACTGTCTTCCCAGGTTTGGAAAATTTGCAATTTTCTGAGGCAGTGCTCACCTCCTATTCTAGAAACTGAAAAGGTCATTCATTCAGCTACATGAATTTCCAAGCCTTCTTTGCACCTAAAATATGGGCACATAAACCAGCAGAGTTAGTCAAATACAACGACTCTAGACTTTGAATCGGATGCCATGAATTGGAGAAGTGGAGGCTATGCAGTCCATTTTGGTGAGACTGTTGGCAGATACATCATTTCCCAAAGGCAGTGTAGTGACAGCGGCAGGGGCTGTAGCCCATGTTTAGGATTGGTGATTGTAGTAGCTATTTATCTCTGTGTTACAAATTGCCCCCAAACTCCATGGTTTAAAACAACAATGAACATTTTTTTCTCTCAGTTTCTGTGGGTCAAGGAGTCAGAAAAACATGGTTTAGTACTTGTGACTCAGAAATCTCAAAAGTTTGCAGTCAACATATTGGCTGGGGCTGCACTCATCTGCAGGTGTGACTGGGGATGGAGGACTGGCTTCCACAGTGGTCACATGCATGGGAAGTCGGTGCTGCTGGTTAGCACGTGGCCACAGTTGTTCCCATGGCTCCTCGTGTGTTCTTAGAGCATGGCAGCTGGCTTCCTCCAGAGTGTGCAATTTAAGTAACCAAGTGAAAGCTTCAATGTCCTTTATAACCTGTCCTCAGAGTTACACTGTCATGCCTGCCAAATTCTCCTGATCACATAGAATAGCACTGACTCATTGTGGAAGGAGATAGTGCAAAGGCACGAACACCAGGCTCACTGGGAGCATCCTGCAGAGTGACTACCCAGGGCAGGTTGTAGGAACTCAAGCCCTGGGCAGTGGCAACTGGCCTTCAGATGGCCAGTTCAAACCATGTTTTAAAACATCTCACATGACTGAGATGTCTCCAAGCCTGATTCTTTGGATCCCCCCTAAGAAGTTCAGTGAGTTACCGAATATTCTTTATCAAATCTTTCTGTTAAATTAACTAGAGTTGGTTTAGGTTTATTGTAAAAACAAAAGTAAAACAACAACAACAAACCTCTTTCTAATATATTTTGAAAAAAAGACAATGTTACACATTTTATCTGACTTTCCTAGAACGCAATCTAGTATCTTTTCATAACATGAAAAGTTTGGTTATAAAATATTAGAATATAAGCCCGGGGTGGTGGTGCACGCTTGTAATCCCAGTACATGGGAGGCTGAGACCAGAGGATGGGTTCACGGCCCTCTGCAACTTAGTGAGACCCTGTTTCAAAATAAAGAATAAAAAAATAGGGCTGGAGGTGTAACTCGGAGGTAGAATGCCCCTGGGTTCAATCCCTGGTACCCCAAAATAAATAAATAAATAAATAAAATATTAGAATATAGCCTCTATTTCCAAGTGGACTACAGCCTTGTCTCACTGTGACTCAACTTTCATTGCAAAACTTAACAGTGTGGCCTTTATGTGGAATTGTTAGTACTATTATAAATATATGTTTCCACAAGTTATGATTTAGGCCACAAAAAAGTTTCATTGAAAACAACTATATTAACAAAACTGATCTGTTCATATATACAGCAGAACGTTTTTTCAGATAAAGTTTTCAGTTCAAGAAAACCTCTCATAACAAATGAGTTTAGTGGAAGCAAGTAGAAAATGATAGAATGGAGAACCACTTCACGAACAACCTGGCATGATGGACCATAAGTGAGCATATACACACTCGATGACATGCCAGTTCTACTGCTCCATTTATACCCAAAAGAAATGCAGACACATGTTTACCAAAGAGTGTGTACAGTATTGTTGCAACCAGCACTATTCATTATCTAGTACAGAAGAGAACATACTACAGAACTCTATTTATATGAAGTACAAAAAACAAAAAACAAGCAGAAGTTGTTTATGGTTTTAGAATTTAGGGCAGTGGTTACCCTTAAGGGGTAGGAATGGTTTTGAGAAATAGAGGACGAGAGGGACTTCTGGGACAATGATCTGGTGATAATTTAATTCCTGATATGAGTGCTGGTTACATGGTGGTATTCAGTTTGTGGAAAAAAAACCATCAAATTTTACACTCATAGAAGCGTACTTTTCATATGTATAATATGTTTCAGTGAAAAGCTGACTTAAAATCAGAGTATGTATGGGTATCTACCATCATTTATTATTTTTTTATTTTCCCAAGTTTTGAGAAAAAAATTAAGACATTATTTTCTTATACGACTTTTCTAATTTGTAAATTTTTCATATAGCAAAACAAACTAGTGTATTATTTTAATTTTTGTAGTAACTAAACATATTTACTTACAAATTTATTCACATTTAGAAGCTTCCTTCTAGGAGGAAAAACGGAAAGGAAAGAAACATTTTATTTTTTCTAAAATGAAGTTGATTTTTCTCTGTTATAGTTTAGAATCCATTCCTTTTTAAACTTGGCAAAGAAATAGTCCAAGAGGAATTTTCTGGAACAACCTAAGTAAGTGATGATGGAACTGGAGTGAATGTTTGGACTTCAAGTGCTATATATAACCATAACCAACGTGTTTAAACCAACTCCAGCAACACTGAGCGACACCTGTGATGTGCCTCCCTTTGGATGAAAGTTGTGGCTAACTTGTTTACTTGACTGAATTTCTTGACCTTTATTTTAACAAGAGCCTTGAAGGGAAAAAAAAATTCTTTGCAAAAACATTTTATCTGGAATCCTGGAAACAATTCTAAAGGACGCTTCAACCATTTCAGGTCACCACGGCTAGCGTTTAGCACTAAAACTTAGCATGAAAAAATCCCTTCATCAAAAGTCTATGAACAAATCCAGATAGCTTAGCCTATCACAAATAGAGTCCTTTGTTACAAAAGAGATCTTTGGTTTAGGAAACAATTCAGAATGGAAGGACTTCCTTTTTATGACTCATTACTTTTTGTTTTGAGACCATGTTGGAGAGCCTGCATAGACCTTCCAAAAACAATAACCACCTACCATTAGCCATGAGACTGAATAACAGAGCCACACTACAGTCACACTCTGGGAATTATGCCAGCTGAAATCGGTGTCTTCTGAGGCTGTCACTCTAATTGCCTGCCTCTTAGGCTTTGATGTCAGGGTATGTCTGATCTGGGATTCTTCTTTCATGGGTGATGAAGAATAATTCAGTACTATATCTCTGGCTGGCCTAGGTAAAAAGGATCCCAGGAAGTACATCACTCCCTGCTGTCTTACCTCTCATTTTATATTAAATAGTATATGTTTAAAATCCAATATCTGAATGGTGAGTTCTCATTTAACTGGCATCGATGCTTTCAATTCATTTTCTGATCCGCTAATGTGTTCTTTATGAAAGCACTTATCTTTAGAATCCCAGGAAGTATTCAAGAGATATGTTCAATCATTTTCTAGGTTACTTGGGCATACTTCTAACACAATATCAAATTTAATTGCTTTTCATTTTTGTAGCTCCAGTCTCCAGCCAATTTCCCAGAACACGGTAGGTAGTTAATAAATGTTTGATGAATAAATAAACAAACTAATAACATGTGCTCCTGAGCAGAAAATAGGATAGGAAACCCTTGACAGAATTATAAGCTGATGAAACTGAACAGAGTGGATCTGGAAAAATAAACTCGTTTCTCAGGAGAGAGTTACTCCAGGGCATCACCTGGGCTGCATGAAGCCAGGGGTTAAGGGAGAACACAGATTTCCCACTGGCAATCACCTGTGGAGAGGTCCCAAGGCATCCAGCTCCAACCCTGCTGCGCATCCTGGGGGCCAAGCCAATTTCAGTTTCTAAGGCTTCAAAATCTCCTCTCTGCAGGGACAGCTGGACCAGTCATACAGGCTGCAGAGGACTCCTGCTGGCTTCAATCAATACTCTCATGCTTTGTGGCTTTGGGCAAGTCTTCATTCACTCATTCTTAATTTAAAAATATTTACTGAATGTCTACTATGTGCCAGGCACCAAATTTGTTATGTAAATTCTTTACATATGTTCATTTATTTCCGTAAAATAAGGATTAAAATATCTATCAGGCAAAGTAATTGTAATGTTCGAGAGATATAGTACACAAATCCCCTAATATTTTTATCTTGTGTACAATAGTTCAAAGATAAAAGTTACTAATATTGAATAAAATGAAATGCAACTTAATATTAGTCAAAACAAAACATAATTTGGGAGACATTAAAGTAGTTAAAAGTAAAATACTAATTTTTTTTCTTATTTTCAGTTTGAGTATTTTTTGACACTCTCTCAACTGCTGCTATTTTTATTAGTTTGTAATCTAAAGTGGATTTTTCCAGCAAGGCATGGTAGTGCACACCTGTAATCCCAGTACTTGGGAGGCTAAGACAAGAGATTGCAGGTTCGAAGCCAACCTCAGCAACTTAGTGAGGCTTGCACCAACTTAGTGAGACACTGTTTTCAAATAAAAAATAATGGGCTGGGGATATAGCTCAGAGGTAGAATACCCCTGGGTTCAATCCCCAGCACCACACACACACGCGCACACACACACACACACACACACACACACACATGAACTTTTCCTACAGAAAAATGATATCTTGGTATTTAAACCAATATGGTGAAAAGTACATTATGCACTTCCAAATTATAAAACTCTAGTAATGATTATATTAAAGTGCCTCAATGAATAGATAGTTGTTAAATACTGAGTTCCTTTTCCAAGGACCACTACTGTTCCTCAGGCTAAATAAATTTCATTTTATACAAAGCACTTTAATGGCTATATGATCAGCAGTGCTTTCCCAAAGTATGTGACAATTCATGTGCATGAAGATTTATCCACACACTTATAGCCAATCGATAGACCAATGAAACAAATCCACACACTTATAGCCAATTGATTTTTGACAAAGATGCCAGACACATACATTGGAGAAAAGACAGCCTTTTCAGCAAATGGTGTTGGGAAAACTAGTTATCCAGTTGTAGAAAAATGGAACTAGCCGGGCGTGGTGGCGCACGTTTGTAATCCCAGTACTTTGGGAGGCAGAGACCGGAGGATCCGGATTCGCGGCCAACCTCAGCTGTCTCTCTCTCTCTCCCTGTCTCTCTCTTTCTCTCTCTCTCTCTCTCTCTCTCTCTCTCTTTCTCTACTTAGTGAGGCCCTCCGCAACTTCGTGAGACCCGGTTTCAAAATAAAGGATAAAAAATAGGGCCAGGGGTGTAGCACATAGGTAGAACGCCCCTGGGTTCAATCCCCGGTACCACAAAAAAAA
>PVJS01006002.1:35674-61842 GCA_004027185.1 Glis glis | reverse complement strand
GTAGCTTGGAGGTAGAATGCCCTGGGTTCAATCCCCAGTACCACACACAGACACACACACACACACACACACACACACACAGTAATAATAAATAAAATAAAATATAAAATAGTGCTGAGGGTATAGCTTGGAGGCAGAATACCCCTGAGTTCAATCCCCAGTACCACAAATAAAAGAAAGAAAAGAAACTCACCTCCATGTACCAACCTCACTGTGTGTTTAATACAAAAAAAAAATCATACCTCAGCAAAATGACAAATTAATTGTGTGTTGTAAACCTATGACCTTCTCATAATCAGGCAAAACAATGGGAGCTAACTTTGCAGTTAAGTGTCTTAAGCTATTTGTTGAGCCGCACTTCTCTTCTGGAGGCAGGGTATAGTCTCTGAAGAGGCATAGCTAGTCACGCCTGGGGAGAGGCAGTTCTGAGTTTCTTCACCTCTGCAGATGGAGCTACTCCTACCAGTTTTGCAGGATTATTGTGAGTGTTCCTGGAGCTAAGAAATAAGGAAGTGCCTGCCCCACTGTAGGCCCTGAAAAAAATGTTGGATATCTGAGACTTCTTCTGTGTTTGTTTTGTCCAGTGACTTATCAGATGCCCTGGTCATCTTCCAGCTCTATGAAAAGATTAAAGTCCCTGTTGACTGGAACAGAGTAAACAAACCACCATACCCCAAACTGGGGGGCAATATGAAAAAGGTAAACAGCGACTATTCTGCTATTCCAGAAGGCAGAGAAGCCCTGAGTCTGTGAGAGCTCTTTGTGAATACTTTTATCAGGATGTCAAACTTAGATAAGTAATGTTTATCCAGGGATTAAATTATAGTACAGCAATCAGGAATCTGATTAGTTCTATTAAAGTGAGTCATTATTTCAGTTGGTTACTTATTTATAATTCCATGCTGGATGTCTTTAAACATTATCATGCAAAAATTCTAATTAAGATAATTAGAGCAAGCAGAGCCACAGGGTTTTTTCCACCAGCAGGATCCTCATTCTAATTTTCTAAAGAATTGGAGCTTTGTGCTGACATCTTGACTGGCACAAATAGTTTGTCTGTTGTCAACACAGTGGGAACATTGTTTTGTAACAACAGGGTTGACACAGCCATTTCTCACTATTTCTCTTCTGTGACTCTTAATGATCCATGAGTAGTCACAGGAATATCTGCCCTACATGTGTACATTGGATGGAGAATCCAGATTTCCCGTGTCCATCTCGATGAATTCAGCTGTTTTAGAAATATTACAGATAGGTAACTGAGGATGGCTTTCTATTTATGTAGTATGATATAGCCATGAAAACATTCATAATAATGAATTTGTTTTAGCTTTGCACTGAAGAGTACACTATGAATATTTTTTGGTGGAAGGAAGGAGTTCTAAATAAGGAAAGATGGAAAATTCTTTAACCAATTTAGAATCCTAGAATTGCAGAACCAGTTGAGACTTGAGAGGTCATTCAGTCTTACCTTATTTCATGTCTTCGTTTTTATTATTTTACCTGATACCGATCAAAATCAAGGTAGTGATATAAAACAGTTTCTCTTTTTGCTCTTTAACAGCTTGAGAACTGTAATTATGCAGTGGAGTTGGGGAAGAACCAAGCTAAGTTTTCCCTGGTTGGCATTGGCGGACAAGATCTCAATGAAGGAAACCGAACTCTAACACTGGCCTTGATTTGGCAGCTAATGAGAAGGTAACATGACCCATGAGAATGACTTCTTGCTGAATGGATTATTTACTCATAAATAGACTAGCAGCTGGGCATGGACACACATGCCTGTAATCCCAGTACTTGGAAGGCTGAGACACGAAGATCGCAGGTTTGAGGCCAGCCTCAGCAATTTAGCAAGACTCTCAATAACTTAAGTAGAGCCTAAGTTTCCAAATTAAAAAATAAAAAAGGGCTGGGGGTGTAGCTCAGAGGTGGAATGTCCCTGGGTCCAATCCCCAGCACCAAAAAAAAAAAGCAAAAATTTTTTAGGAATGTTATCTAATTTAGTAAAACTATGTTTTAAGTTAAACTTAGTAACCAAAGATGTACTTTTTGTTTTCTGGCTATTTTTTCTTTCTTCAGTTTTATCACTTTTTATTTCCATTATCTGTTATTAGGTTCATACACATTCTAGATTATTGTGTTGTCTTACTGAACTACATATTTGTCACTATGGAGTGACTCTCTTTATGCCTAGTGCTATTCTTTTCTCTGAAATGTACTTTTTCTGATATTAATATAGATATTACTACTTCCTCTCGATTTATGGTTAGCATGGCATATCTTTTCCCATCATTTTACTTTTAACTGACTTGTGTAAATAATAGCCAGTTGCCCTTGAAAGGGACTTAAAAATAAAAGGAGAATTAGTATATTTACCTACCTATTTGCCACTTCTGGTACTCTCTTCCATTGTATAGATCCAGTTTTCCATCTAGTATCATTTTCCTTCTATCTGAAATATTTCTAACAGCACAAGTCTATTGATGATGAAATCTTTTAGCTTCCATATATCAGAAAAATGTTTTATCTCATTTTTATTTTTGAAAGATTTTCTCTGAGTATAGGATTCTGGTTGGTGGTGTTTTTTTCTTTCAGTACTTTAAATACAATTTTCAGTCTTCTTACCTGCAATGTTTAAAAAATTCTATTCATTCTTATCTTTGTTTCTCTATTTTTTTTTAAGATTTCTCTCTCTCTTTTTGTGGTAATTGGGATTTAACCCAGAAGCATTCCACCTCTGAGCAACACCCCCAGCCCTTTTTAATTTTTATTTTGAAACAGGGTCTCATTAAGTTGCTGAGGGCCTTGCTAAGTTGCTGAAGCTGGCCTCGAACCTTCAATCCTCCTGTCTTAGCCTCTCGAATACTGGGATTACAGGTATGTGCCACCATGCCTGGCAAGATTTCTCTTTATCCCTAGTTTTAAGCAATTTGATTAAGATGTGCATTGTTTCTTCTTGTGCTTGAGGTTTCTTGAGCTGATTGGATCTGCGGGTTTAAACTTTCCATCGATTTTGGAGAACTTTTGGCACATATGCCTTCAAATATGTCTTCTGTACTCAATCACCCTGTTTTGGGGGACTCCAAGTCTGCGTCTGTTTGTTCATTTGAAATTGTCCCTGAATTTACTTATGCTCTATTCATTTATTTCCTCTGTGCTTCATTTTTTCTCTCCGTTTCACTATGGATAATATGTATTGCTATGCCTTCAAGTTCACTAATTATCTATCTATATATCTATTATCTATCATCTCTCAACACTGTTTCCTATGCTTTTCATTGTGTATTAGGTGTTTAAGTCTAGTGTTTCTTACACCATCATGGCTAGAAGCACAAGTCTCTATGAAGGTTTCTCTATGAAGGTTATCTCTATGGAGGTTCTTTAATAGAGATATTTTTAATAGGGAGCTTTAAGTACCTTTTGGAACTGAATATAAACTTGATTAATGTGAGAACTAGTTAAATAATAAATAATAATAAAACATAATAAAGCATACAAATAGAACACAGATTATAAGAAAAATAAACAATTTGGGATATAAAACCTTTTATCTGAAAAGAAATTTGGATAGCAATTTACTTATAAATGCTTCCCTCCTTCCCTCTACACTGATACCTCCTACCAGGCAGAAATTGTATCCATCATTGAATCTATGTTAGCATGACTTAATTTTTTTTTTTTGCGGTACTGGGGATTGAACCCAGGGGCATTCTACCTCCAAGCTACACCCCCAGCCCTATTTTTTATTCTTTATTTTGAAACAGGGTCTCACTAAGTTGCAGAGGCCTCACTAAGTAGCTGAGGCTGGCTGCGAACCTGGCTCCTCCGGTCTCAGCCTCCGAAGTACTGGAATTACAAGTGTGCGCCACCACACCCGGCTAATGACCTAATTTTTTAAATGGAAGGAAGCACCTAGAAGTTACATGTCACACTATGTTCTGTGCAAAAGGTCATGGCAAAGACAAAGTTTGCATGATCCCTAAGGCACTGAGTTTTAGTCCCACTGTCTGCACATCCTAATATTCATGCTTGGTTCCTGATGTAATTATGCCAATGTTTGCAGATGATGTAGGATAATCAGCAATGATCATAACAGATTCTACTACCTGACTCACATTTGCATTACCAAGCATGGAGTTCTGCTGCCTATCTCAAAACTGGGGTCTCCTTAATGATGGAAGGTAGATGCCATACGGTCCCTCTGACACAGCAAACTCCAGAGCTAAGAAAACTTCAACTCTATCTTCTTTTATTGAATGTATCTAAACCATTACTGAAATTTCCTTAGGGCCATTCTCATGAGCCTATTTCCAGAAACTATTTCTAAACTAACTTCATTGTTTTTCACATGTATTTTTAAATTTTGTTGTTGTTGTTGCTAGGGATTGCACCCAGGTGCATTCTACATCTAAGCTACACCCCCAGCCCTATTTTATTTTTTATTTTGAAACAGGGTCTTGCTAAGTTGCTGAGGCTGGCCTCAAACCTGCAATCCTCCTGTCTCAGCCTCCCAAGTGAGTGCTGGGATTAGAGGCATTGGCTACCATACCTGGTGTGTTTCTAATTTTTAACAAATTGTTTTTTGGCACTGATTTCTTTAAAAACCAAAGTGAAGCCAGGCATGGTGGCACATGCTTGTAATCCCAGTACTTGGGAGGCTAAGATAGGAGGATCACAGGTTCACTGTCAGCCTCAGCTACTTAGTGAGGCCCTCCACAACTTAGTGAGGCCCTATTTCAAAATAAAGAATAAAAAAAAATGGGACTGGGGGTGTAGCTCGGAGGTAGAATGCCCCTGGGTTTAATCCCCAGTACCGCAACAAAAAAAAGTGAAAGTCTTTTTTAGTTGTAACACATTCACTCATGGCTTAAATACAAAATAATCTTTGATATATTCTATTTTAGTGATTGAAAAACACAGGCCAACTCTATTCTGTTTTAATTTTCATAATATCTGGAAATTGCCTTGTAATATAATCTTTGTTCTGGAAGTTTTATAAGGATGTGGCCCAGCCGACTGTGGTGGCACATGCCTGTAATCCCAGTACTTGGGAGGCCAAGACAGGAGGATCACAGGTTCGAAGCCAGACTCAGCAACTTAGTGAGGCTATTAGAAATTTAGCAAGACCCTTTTTTTTACATAAAAATTAAAAAATAGGTCTGGGGGTGTGGCTCAGAGGTAGAAGGCCTCTGGGTTCTATCCCCAATACCACAAAAAAGATTTTAAAAAAATGTGGCCCAAAGCCCTACCTCAGGGCTGGCATATATATGATAAGGTCTCATCTGCTGCCGAAGCATTCACCTGGTTAATAAGTCATCTATCTCATGAGTGTTTTTACTCCATAAGAACTGTGCATGTAAGAAAGTAGACAGAGTAATGCATTACTGTTGAAGGAGAAGAAATGACTGGTAATTATGTAAACGGCACCAGAAGGGATTTTTTTCTTTTCTTTCTTTTTTAATTTTCTCTGCATGCCAGATATTAACAGAACTATTAGATTTACATCTAGTTCTAGCTGAAATTTATTTCACTGGATTGCACAGATGTGTTAGTTTGGTCATTTATCTGGGCGATAAACGGCATGTCATTTCCCCCCCTAAAAATAAATAAGAGATATGCGCTTAAACCTCCATTTCCCCTCCAGAAGCATGAAGATTGCTCTCACATTGGACAGCTGGCAAATAGTGTGTGTATGAACTCGAAGACAAAAGCCTGAAACAAGTAGGCTGCCGGCAGATGGCAATAATAGCGAAACTCAAGCAAGTGAACAGAATCTGGGGCAGGCACGTGAGAGAACTCCACAATCGAACAGGCTGAGGATGGCGAAGTCAGAGTAGGTCCTAGACAAGCAAAGCACTGAGATTGGTCCCTCTGTGCCGCTTAGTTCCCAAGCTCAAGAGATGTGTGGGAAGCTCGGCGTCTGTTTTTTTGAGCATGTCAGCAAAGCAGGGCTGAAGCTCCTGACCAGGCGAGTGAGAATTAAATCCAGAATGAGGAAAGCTGCTAGAAGATTACACTTAGCTTGTCCCATCAGTTATATGTAGAGAAGGCCTAATGAAGCAAGCACTGATCTACTATTTCTTATTGAGAAGTTTATTGAGCATAAATTCTTAAATGTTATGCTAAATGCTAATAATGCAATACATATGCTAGCAATCAGGAGATGAGAGGCCATTAGGCCAGAAAGCACAATCTTTATGAACAAATCAACGGCAGGGTCTTTTTCTTTCTCTTTTCTTTTATTTATTTATTTTTTCTTTTTTATATTAGGAATTGAACCCAGGGCTTTGTGCATGCTAGGCAACTAACTGCTCTACCACTGAGCTGCTCCCTCAGCCCTTTTTTATTTATTTTTTTTATTATGAGATAGGGTTTTGCTAATTTTTCTAGGCTGGCCTCAAACTTGGGATCCTCCGGCCTCAGCCTCTGGAGTATCTGGGATTACAGGCATGTGCCACCACACCTGCACACAGGATCTTTTTCAAACTATGAATATTTTGAAAATCTACCTGGGATGTATACCCTATGTGCTCATCATTCTGTAGCATTTTGGTCCTATCTCTGAGCTAAAACTAAGCATTTCTTATCTTTACTGTCTCCTTGCTTTCCCCGGGGAGAAAGTCACTCTATTTCACTCACCACTCTGCACCTCCATCTACTCCATGCCCAGTATGTTCTAGGCATGCTGCTGCCCCTTGCAAGCACCAGAGTGAACAGGGAACACGGACCCTATCCAAGGGGACTTACTGGACATCTCCATCCAAAATTCTGGGAAATAGACTGAAAGCAAGTGTAAAAATAATAATTAATGTTCTGCATGGATTGGAAAAGTGATGCTTGAGCTGGGAACTATTCAAAGGATTAGAAATTCACTAAAGGCAGAGGGTATCACAGGCAGCAAATGTAGCTGAGCTGAGTCCTGGAGGCAAGAGGCAGGAGGATACATGGTGTGGTTGTGGTTGGGTAGCTGCTGATAGTTCTGTGTGGTTGAAACACCAGTGTGTGTGTGTGTGTGTGTGTGTGTGTGTGTGTGTGTGTGAAAGAGAGAGAGAGAGACAGAAAGACAGAGGATGGGATGGGTGGGGAAGAGGGGAAGAAAGAAGGAAATCAGAGATGTGCTGAAAACGACGGGTCAGTAGGGTCAAATTGTGAATGGCCTTGTACACCACACTAAGTTTGACCTGTATTCTTTGGGCTCTGGAGAGTCACATTAAATGACATGGGCAGAACAAACTATACTTCAAAAGGGAAATTCTGTGCATGGAAAAACCCAATGAAGAAGTCAGTTGATTTGGGGGAGACTGGAGGTATCATTGAGAGGATGTAAGTACCAGTTTGGTGAATGTGATTTCTTGATACAGAAAAGTTGTGGAGGTCATTTTCCTCCCCATCTACAAGAATGGGAAGCTGCTTTCACCCAGAGGAAACAAGACATGGCCCTTGACTCAGGGGTTAAACTCCAAATCCATGTGGAAAATCTTGCTTCGTAAAGGAGCAGTAACTGGAGGAAAATACCCAGGGGATTATGTAAGCAAAATCATGGGCCCCACAGTGGAGGGCGACCTCCTTTACAGTCACAGGCTTCCTGAGTTTCACTTTGAGAAGAGCAAGTAACCGTAGCCCTGAAGGCCTTCCATGAGTAATATGATCCCCTCCTGCAGACCAAATCAGGAGGTCCACAACCTGCTGTGGCTCAACTGCTTGGCTTTCTTCCATTATGGAATGGTGATTCTTCTTTGCTCCATAGAATTTTTTTTTTCATTTGTACTGGGGATTGAACCCCAAGGGCATTCTACCTCTGAGCTACACCCTCCAGGCCTTTTTATTTTTACTTTTTGTTTTGAAACAGGATGTTGCTAGGTTGCTGGGAGTCTCACGCTACATTGCTGAGGCTGCCCTGGAATCTGTCTCAGCCTCCCAAGTATTGGGATTACAGGTGTGCACCACCATGCCATATTTGCTCCATGGAATTTTAAGGGCTTGAAATATTTTCTCAATAAATGTTCTTCCTCCTTAGAAAAAATTCTAAAAACATTTATCTAAGGCAGTCCTTACCTCTGGGTTATGGATTCCCTGTGGTCAGTGTTCTCCTAACATTTGTACTTATATTAGAAATTCTTTTATAGTTTTCCTTTATCATGTTGGCTACTGGAGCTTTTCCCCTTCCTTCCTTCCTTCCTTCCTTCCTTCCTTCCTTCCTTCTTTCTTTCTTTCTTTCTTTCTTTCTTTCTTTCAAACCCAGGGGCGTTCTACCTCCGCCGAGCTATACCCCCAGCGTGAGCTACCACACCTGGCCTACGGGGGCTTTTCCAACATTGAGTTAGTTGTTCCTTACCTCACTGGATGGAATGCTTTTCTTCATTTTCCTTTCCTCACGTTTCTTCTCTTCTGCTCGCTCTTCCTGCCCAGAGCAGTGAGAGTGCATAGAGAGAAGTGTTTGCTTTGTATTTCATTATAACAGCCACGCATTTACATTTGAAGTTATTCTAAAAGGAACCAATGTCATTATATATTCTTTTCCTCCGAGGCAACGGGGTTCAAAGGATCTCCTATGGCCTATCTAGAAAGAAAATGTCTACCCTGTTTATAATTCTTTAGCAACTTTCTCTCCAGAAATCGATCTTGATTTTGTTCAGGTACACGCTGAACATCCTCGAAGAAATTGGTGGCGGGCAGAAGGTCAATGATGACATTATTGTCAACTGGGTGAATGAAACATTGAAGGATGCAGGGAAGGGCTCATCCATCTCCGGTTTCAAGGTAAAATTCTTAGTCTTCTGTTGGAGGCCACCTGGTCCCTATGCGTATCTTTATTGTTTTCATTATATGTTAAGTGACCTTCGATGTTGGAGATTTGAGACTCTCCCTCCCATTTTGATTTTTCTTAAATGATTCATTATTGTCCTATGGCCATTTCACTGACAAATGTTTTATTACTTTCTCCCATAATAGTTAATTTTAAAAACCCATCATTTTAACACATTTTAGGCCTTGTTCTTTCAAAGTAACATAAAATATGATTTT
Source organism: Glis glis (assembly GCA_004027185.1). Lineage (NCBI taxonomy): Eukaryota > Metazoa > Chordata > Mammalia > Rodentia > Gliridae > Glis > Glis glis. Next base: position 52,818 of record PVJS01006002.1, on the reverse strand, counting down.
TAAAATATGCACACTTCCATGGTGAAGATTTTTTAAATAATTTTATTAGTGCATTGCAATTATACATCATAGTGAGGTTCAATGTGATATAAACATACATGCACACAGCTCTTGGTATATTTCCCTCCATGTCCCACCCTACTCCCCACTCCTCACTCCTCACACATGTTAGTGAAATCGGTAGTAATACCTTCATATACTGCCATAGCATTATTTGAACTGTTTCCTTCCTCAATCCTCCTTTCCCCTTCCTGAATCCTTCCCCCAGTCTCCTTCCAGTATTCCACAGGTCTCTCTCCATATTATTTAAAGTCCATGGTGCAGATTTTTAACATTATAATAGTGAAATGTAAAATGAAAAAAGATTTCACATGTGATGTTTTTTGGAATAAAAGTAGTGTACTTGTATCCAAATCCTGTTTTTATTAGTGACAGCATTATACTTTATTAAATTTCTTAACTCCTGATTAATACATTAGCTGGATGCTTCCTCAAGGGAACTGCTCACTTGATCCACATTGATAATAATGTCTATTCATCTTAACTACATTCTTCTAGTTTAAAGGTCGGGACTGGAGCTGGATGTGATGGCATATGCCTATAATCCCAGTACTTAGCAGGATGAGATAGGAGGATCACAGGTTTGAGGCCATCCACAGCAACTTGGCGAGACTGTCAGCAACTTAAAGAGACCCTGTTTCAAAATTTTAAAAAAGGGCTGGGCATATAAAGCTGTATCCTGTGTCTTGCTTAGAACTTACTCTGATTCATACCCTCACAGTATGAGGTGCTTGGACACAGTTGCTCTCACGGGTCCCTGGACTGTGTCCCCTATTGGAGCAGGAGAGTAGAGAACTCACACTGCAGGGTTTGTGCTCTCACATCTGAGGAACAGTCACATCTCTGGGCATGAACATCATAACCTTTACCAATGCCAAAGAGCCAAGGGTTTTTTTGTGTGTGTGTGCTACCAGGGATTGAGCCCAGGGCCATTCTGCCTGTGAGCTATACCCCCAGCCCCATTTTTTATTCTTTATTTTGAAACAGGGTCTCGCTAAGTAGCTGAGGCTGGCCGCAAACCTGCGATCCTCCGGTCTCAGCCTCCCAAGTACTGGGATTACAAGCATGCGCCACCACACCCAGCAGAGCCAAGGTTTTAAGCCAGAAATTTAAGTTCAAATCCCAGCGCGCTACCACTTCCCAGGAAGTCACCTATCCTCGGAAACTCCTCTACTCATAAATTAAGCTCAAATGTGGAGCCTGGGGGGTGGGGTGGGTAGTTCATTGGTAGAGTATGTGCTTAGCATGTGTGAGGCCCTGAGTTCAACTCCCAGCACCAAAAAAAAAAAAGTTAAAAAGATTAAATGTGGATATTAAATGTTACCAACACACACAAAAAATGACAACTCAGTAAAGTAATACTTTCATTAATTAGCTAAATTTAAACAGTCCATAAAGTGTATATACTTCAAAACATCAGGTTGTGCACAGTACATGGATAAAATTTTATGTGTCAATTTAAAAAATAATATTGAAAAAAGATTTGAGCCCAAAAAACCCAAAAACTAAAAAAAAAAAAAGATTAAATGCCTACATATTTATAAGGCTTGTGGTGCTGATCAAGTGAGATAACCAACAAGACTGTGCCAGGCAAACTGTGAGGCACCAGTGAATGTTAGTTGTCCGCACTGTGTTTAATCACATCATCGCTGTTGCTGTCTCCCTGGCAACAACAATTCTCTTTCCCTGAGATCTCCAGGAAAGGTGCCTCCACTGGAGCTCTGATCCCTCTGCACCCTCACCACCATCCCTGCCTCTCACTCTGGGGTGTCTCCCCTACATGAAGGAGTGTTTTCCTGACGTCTTTAGTCTCTTCCGATGGTTTCCCAATTAATTCATTCCTTCCTCTACGACACTACTGCATCACCAATAGTTGAAAGACATTTTCCAACCTTGTGCTAACTTCCTTCCATCCATTATTGGAGAATGACTCCTGTTGTTGGCAGACAGCAGGTTTTCCCGGAAGTTACTGATACCTCTATAGAAACTACGGGTAGGAGCCGGACGTGGTGACGCACGCTTGTAATCCCAGTACTTTGGGAGGCGGAGACTGGAGGATCAGGGTTCGCGGCCAGCCTCAGCTCTCTCTCTCTCTCTCTCTCCCTGTCTCTCTCTCTCTCTCTGTCTCTCTCCCTCTCTCTCTGTCTCTCTCTCTCTCTCTCTCTCTCTCTACTTAGTGAGGCCCTCCGCAACTTCGTGAGACCCGGTCTCAAAATAAAGTATAAAAAATAGGGCCGGGGGTGTAGCGCGGGGGTAGAACGCCCCTGGTACCGAAAAAAAAAAAAAAGAAACTACGGGTAGGTAGAAACACACTATGGACTACCCTGGCATTTCCCAGGCCAGGCTGTACATATTTCATATTTAAGAAGGAAGAGCCACCCACTTCCCTTCAGCCAAATGGAAGTAACTTTGGGACATGTCGATGAAACCTTCCCTTTCTCTCTGTGTAGGACCCGAAGATTAGTACAAGTCTTCCGGTGCTGGATCTCATCGATGCCATTCAGCCAGGTTCCATTAACTACGACCTCCTGAAGACAGAAAACCTGAACGATGAAGAGAAACTCAACAACGCAAAGTACGTAAATAAACCTGAGGTCTGGAGGGGAGGCCCAACTGGCAACTGGATATGGGATGTCTAATGCGTGTGCCTTTGTGCAAGCACTGTTTTCATTATTCATGCTTTTTCTTCTCATGATCCATTATGTAGTCTCATCATCATTATTTTAGATATGATGCAAAAGCAGTTTAAACCCCCTCATGTTTGAATGGGGAGCAAGACAAAAACCAAGAATATTCTGTGTCTCTTCTCTTCTCATAAGGAAGCCAACCATATGAGATTGGGGCCCCACCAGTATGACCTCTTCTTAAGTAATTACATCTTGCAACAATCCTGTTTCCAAATAAGGTCATAACTGGAGGTACTGGGGTTTAAGGACTTCAACATAACTATTTTTGGGAAGGGACACAATCGAACCCATAGCATAGTTCGTCAATTCACACATGTCTGGTGTCCAGTGTCCCTGCTTTATAATCCCAACAGTGGCCTTCTCTCTGTTTCCATTTGGGAAAGTGGGGACCTGTGCTCACAGTATGATGTTTAGCACAATCTAACAGAGAGAACATATACTGTGATTACAATAGCGCATGATGGGTGATGTGGAAGGGGGAGTATCGGAGGCCATGGAGGGGACAGGAAGGAACTGACGCTCTTTAGAGCAAATGACATCTAAGTTGAGCTACATTGAAAGGTCAGGCTGGGTGAGGGGTGTGTGATTAGGTTTAAGGAACTTGTTGAGCTCATGTAGTTTTTAAGCTGTGCAGCTGAGATTCAAAGTCTGGCTTCAGAGGCCAGGTCCCTGAGCACTCCCCTCGAAGGGCAAGGCACAAAATTACTTAGGAAAATGGGTGAAAGGAGTCCCACAAAATGATTATATTTATGATTGTGGTAAGATTTTTGGGATGTGTGTGTATGGGGGGGGTACTGGGGATTAAACTCAAGGGCCTTCTACCTCCAAGCTATACCCCCAGCCCTATTTTATTTTTATTTTGGAACAGGGTCTCACTAGGTTGATGAGAGTCTCACTACTTGTTGAGGCTATCCTTGAACCTGTGATCAGCCTCCCAAGTACTGGGATTACAAGCATGCACCACCACGCTCAGCTAAGATTTGTGGGTTTTGAAGCTCACTTATGGCTTTTAAAATAATTTTCCCTTAGAGCCGGGCGTGGTGGCGCACGCTTGTAATCCCAGTACTTTGGGAGGCGGAGACCGGAGGATCCGGGTTCACGGCCAGCCTCAGCTCTCTCTCTCTCCCTCCCTGTCTCTCTCTCTCTCTCTCTCTCTCTCTCTCTCTCTCTCTCTCCTTAGTGAGGCCCTCCGCAACTTTGTGAGACTCGGTTTCAAAATAAAGCATAAAAAAATAGGGCCGGGGGCGTAGCGCGGAGGTAGAGCGCCGCCGCGTTCAATCCCTGGTACCGCAAAAAAAAAAAAATAATAATAATAATAATAATTTTCCCTTAAATTTTATAGTGGAAAATTTAATTTTACTTCACTAATAGTTTTACTTCGCTAATAACTAATATAGAGGAAGTTACTAAAAGGTAGATAAGGAGAAGGTATGGGACTATTCTTGCTCTTTAATTTGGTCAGTAAAGTAAGAGTAAGGTTTTTTAGGAGAGCAAGACAGAGTAATGGGACCTTGGGTGTTATGGAAGACATCTGGAGTAGCCATAGTAAGAGGTTACTAGCAAATAAATGAGGTAGAGAAAAAACTGCCAGCTAGTAGTGTGGGAACATTTGAAAATAGATTACAACTAATAAAAATTATCTTTATGTAACTGTAAATAAAGCAAAAATGTCCTAATGCAGCCACGATAATTTTATGTGAAAAATATGTGTCTCTTCTCTTCTCGTAAGGAAGCCAGCCACATGAAAAAGCTATAAAGCTTTGGCTATTTCTAACATTATAGCCCCATGAATAAATACGTGTATATATCGTTAAGAGTTGATCAATAAGATCAACTGGCAAAAATTCTTGTTCAGTTCTCAGACTTTTTCTGCCATGCTCAGTAGCACAAGTGATTACTGCTGATATGGGTATCAAAAGTGGCAGGAGCCCGGAGGTCTCCAGGGACAGATAGTACATTTGACAATCATCATGAGGCTAGACAGCAAGACTGATGCTTCCTTGGGAGCTTTATCCAGCCAAGATTTGTCTGCAAACATGAGAGTATGCTGGTGGCTGGAACTAGCGATTCCACAGCTGGCTTCGGTCCAGACTGTGGTGTGACTGTAAGTAGGACCCTGGTGTGGGGGTCCCCTTCACACTTTGCTGCTCAGCCTCTCTTCATTTGTCCTCTCTTTTCCCTTTTAGGTATGCCATCTCTATGGCTCGAAAAATTGGAGCCAGAGTGTATGCCCTTCCAGAAGACCTGGTTGAAGTGAACCCCAAAATGGTCATGACAGTGTTCGCCTGCCTTATGGGGAAAGGGATGAAGAGGGTGTAAGGCCCAATGGGACAGGCTAGAAGGCCACACACTCAGTCCTGAGGGCCCAGCATAGGATGTTCCCAGGATGCATGAGGACCATTCAAGCCATTCCAAAGTTTTCACCTTGGTGACTTTATATGCGATTCCAAAAAGTACATATTTGTTCAGCCAAATAGCCTCTCATGTATTTAACAAAAGATGCTTCATTTTTTTCAGAAGACCCAATCTCCTTAAAAAATTATTTTTATTATGGATTTATTTTTCTGCTTCTTTGAAAATCTAGAGAAAAAAAAAGTTATTTTCCAGGCACCCTTCCTGCTTTTGCCATTAGTCAAGGATAGAACTGCAGTGTTAATAATTTTGACATAATCTTTCAAACCAGTTTAGTTTGGTTGTCTCTTCCTAGCTCAAGACAGGGAGGGAGAAATCATCAAAGCCATCCTAAATCCTGTTGATAGAGGTGGACATTGATCTGTTACAGCCTTTTTCTGTCCCCTTCTTCTACTCTAGCTCCCAGTGATTTTGCTCCACCCCTCTCAGAACCATGCCTCTTTTGTGGCCCATCTCTTCCTGATATCCTTGTCCATGGACCACCTGGAGCCTATGACAAATCAGTCAGGCTTGTTGGGGTCCCAAGAGTCTCTGGTATCTAGAAGAAATAAGCCTTATCATCAGAGCCTTTCCTCAGAACTGGGGTCCCAAATGTCATCTCTGTCTCTGTCTCTCTGTCTCCCCCCCCCCCGTAAGAAACTCTAGGATTTGGACTCAGACCAGATCTAACTAACATCTTGAATACTGTACCCTCAGGTAGATTCTTAACTCCTTGGCAGAAGTCTGGATCCAAGGAAGGTGTAATAGAGAAGAAAATCACTAGGGGGCAGTGTGGAGCTATCACTAAGCATCCATCCTTGAGGGTGCTGCCTTTCCATATATTTAGCCCAGCCTGTTAGATATGTAGTTAATGTGGTGTGACTAAATATCCGGTGACATTTGGAAGCAATCCTGCTCAGCTTTCATTTGCTCTTAGATATCAGCATATCTGATTGCTGCCAAGCCATATTACCAATGTTTACTTTTTTGGTACTACAAAAGCTTTTTGCCACCCCTAGTCCCCCGGGAGGGCAATCTGTGCCAATGAATAGCACCCCTGCCCCACCCCACATGCACACACACTCACCTACACTCATACAAGCCAGAAGTCAAGGAAAAGAACTGCCAGAATTGCTTTAGGAAGAGCTCATTTACTGGACATTTAAAGAATTTCAAAACTAGAAGAGCAGTATGAATTTATATAGCTCTAGAGTAAGCAATTTCTGTGAGAACCTAACCAAGGCTAAAAAGCAGCAGCATTTGAACCAACACTAGACTCCTCTGTCATGGTGAAAGGGCCTGTGTATTCTTTAGGGGTTGAATGTAAAGGAACTTAGCCATTTTTCTAAGCAATTTAGATGCATCAGCCTGGATCTATTCCCTGGCGGTGGGCTTAGGAAGCCAATGTATGGCTTCTTTCGGCTCATAAGCAGTGTTTCTACTGCATCTGAATGCAAAGTGGTTGGCTTTGACTTTAGTCTGAACTTGATATAGCCTCAGATGATCCCACCCCCCATCTGCTTCCAGGAAGGAAGAATGTCGCTGCCTTAATGGAAAATGAAGATAAAATAATGCTCAAGAACTTTCCAAATAAAATGTTCCCAATATTGGGTGTTGCTGGACATTTCCTTTTGAAAGTTTAATAATTATTTACTGTAACTCATTCATTAATTCATTCGGCCAACATGCATTGAGTGCCTAATATGTGCACGACTCTGCAAGGTTTTAGGAATATGCCTATAAATGAGAGAGCCCTTGCACTCAGCTGATGAGAAGGACAGATGTTACACAATTAAAATGGCAGATGTGGCAAATAGGAAAGAAGTGCAAGGTGAGATGTGAACTTATGGCAAGAAACCGTTTTAGCTGAAAATGGAGGAATAATATTGTGATTGGTCAGGCGGGGAAAGTTGTGACACAAATTCTCAGAAACACATTGAACCCAATTATGAAGATCAATCAGACTTGGGGATTGGGTCTGTGGGGGGGGTGATGGGTTGATTCCTCACCTCAGGAACTCAGGATTGGCGGGACCTTGGCTTCCGTAGCAGAAAAGAATTTCAACACAGTCCAGTCAGACAAAGACAGAGGTTTATTTAGGAAAGTGGGGATACACGTTCAAGGGAGAACATGGGCCATCTCGAGAGGGAGAGAGCGACTTTGGGGCTTCACAGTTCTTATTTTATAAAAGACTCGGTGAGTGGGTGGATAGGGGCACACAGCAGGCGTGGAGGTCTGGACTTCTCAGAATCCTCAGGTTCCTGGGGGGGGGCTGGGTGGCACCTGAGCTTGACCTTCCTTATGGATCCTTTGTTTACTAAGCATCTCAGCAATCTCAGGTGGGGAGAGGGGCCATTGTGATAAGGGTGTGGGCCTACTAAGGATTTTTGCCTAAGAAAGAAGCAGGCCCTGAAGGGTGAAAGTAAAGATTATGAAGTTTCTAGATTTTATTTATTTTTTTTTTTTTTTTGCGGTACCGGGGATTGAACCCAGGGGCGTTCTACCTCCGCGCTACACCCCGGCCCTATTTTTTTATACTTTATTTTGAAACCGGGTCTCACAAAGTTGCCGAGGGCCTCACTAGGTAGAGAGAGAGAGAGAGAGAGAGAGAGAGACAGAGAGAGAGAGAGAGACAAAGCTGAGACTGGCCGCGAACCCGGATCCTCTGGTCTCTGCCTCCCAAAGTACTGGGATCACAAGCGTGCGCCACCACGCCCGGCTCAAGTTTCTAGATTTTAAAACTATAATTCCTTCTTCCTTTCCAGTTTGTCTCCTTTTTTATCTATTATTTTTTATTTATTTATTTTTATGTCCTACCTCAGGTCCACATGCCTTCTAGAGTGAATTGAGAAGGGATCATTGGGGTTGACAGTGCTTGGGTCTTCTCTCCCAAGGCAGGGCCATACTTTGGCATGTGCACAAGGGGGAGTGCTGAGGGATTCTGCAGCAGCCAGCAACCTGCCGCTACCATGGCATGGTCACACCCTGACCTGCAGAGGGGCCACACATCTAATACAACAGTTGGGAAGCTGGGCTCTGTACCTCAGCTGCGCGTCCCAGCCTCTCTGGCAGCTCACTTTTGAAGGTGACTCTTTCCCGCAACTTCCATACGAAGAAGATAGCTGCCTTCTCTACACATCAAGAGATTACAGATGTTAGATATTAGTGTTAGGTCTGATAACACTGATAGATCTCACAAATAAAAAGACTGGTCAGATATGGTGGCACACACCTATAATCCCAATACTTGAGAGGTTTGGAACAGGAGAATCGCAGGTTTGAGGCCAGCCTCAGCAACTTAGCAAGGACCTCAGCAACTTAGTGAGACCCTGTTTAAAACAATAAAAAGATAAATTAAAAATAGGGCAGGGGGTGTAGCTCAGAGGTAGAATGCTCCCGGGTTCAATCCCTGGTTAATACCACAGAATACATACATAAATACACACAAGCAAACTGAACAAGTACAGGATAGCAGAATGAGTACTATCAAAGAACTAAAACTACAATGGAGAAGAGACTAAAGGAACACGGTAACCTAAGCATGATCATTTTTTTTTAATTTAAAATTTTATGCTTGGGAGGCTGAGACAGGAGGATGGCAAGTTTGAGGCCAGCCTGGGCAACTTAGCAAAACTCTATCTCAAAATAAAAAAAGTACATAAAAAGGGCTGGGGATGTAGTTTAGTAGTAGACCACCTGGGTTCAATTCCCAGTATCACAAAAATAAATAAGTAAATAAACTAAAATAATTTTATTGTTACATTTTAAATGATCAATCCAAGTATGGCATAAGAAACTAAAATTGCACTTAAAGGGTCAAGAGTAGAAAGTAGGCCACTTCCACCCATGTGCCTCAAAGGGTGCTTTGAAACTGGCTTAGCTCAGTGGAGCCAAATGAATTTTGTACACTTACCGATTTTTTTGTTTTGTTTTGTTTTTTGTTTTTTTGGTTTTTTTGCGGTACTGGAGAATGAACCCAGGGGCATTCTACCTCAGCTATACCCCCAGCCCTATTTTTTATTCTTTAATTTGAAACAGGGTCTCACTAAGTTGCGGAGGGCCTCACTAAGTAGCTGAGGCTGGCCGCGAACCCAGATCCTCCTGTCTCAGCCTCCCAAGTACTGGGATTACAAGCTTGCCCCACCATGCCCAGCTGGCTCTGTACACCTATTATTAAACCATTTCTTGTTTAAAATTGGCATTATACCACAGAAACTATTAAGCTCTGCAGATAGGGCTTTGATCCCCAAAGAGCCCACTGCTTCTGACCCAGTCCCCAAGTCCCCACCCTAGTCGTCAACCACTGTTAACTTCTTAATATCTTCCTAAGAATATTCTGTGCCTCTTCCTCTCTCCCTCTCTCTCTCTCTCTTTTTCTCTCCCTCTTTCCCTCTCTCCCTCTATCCCCCCTCTCTCTATCTCTCCATCTCTCTCTCTCTCTCTCTCTCTCTCTCTCTCTCTCTCTCCCTCTCTCTCTCCCTCTCTCTCTCCCTCTCTCCCTTTCTCCCTCTCTCCGTCTCTCTGTCTCTCTCTCTATCTCTCTCTCTCACACACACACACACACACGCACCTCTTTTTCATTACAAGTATTAGTCTATAATATACATTATTCTGCTCCTCACTTCTTTCATCTAACACCTTATCTTGGAGATTGTTCCATATTGGTACCTATAGATCCGCCTCAATCTTCTCAACAGATGCATAACATTCCATCCTATAGGCTTGCCAAAATGTATTTATCCAGTGACCTATAAATGCATATTTAGGGTGTTTCAATCATTTTGCCACAGCAAATAAAGCCATAAGGAACAATACTATTCCTACTTCTTAAGCACAGAATATTAATTTTAATCCAACAGGTTCTCGTCAGGTTTCTGCCATAGCAAAGCTATTGACTGGTAGTAAAACACAGATTCTTTGAACTGTCCTGAAATTATTTTATGAAGAATGTTAAACTGGGACAGATGCTTGAGCTAATTCCAACTTCTCCATTTCATATGTAAAGAAGCATGTTAATTCAGCAAAGAGAGAATGTGCATGAATGCACGCACAGCCATAATGAAAAGCAGAAGGTGATAAATGCTATAGAAAATTTATAAATGAAATATTATGGTAGCTCAGGGGAAAAATCAATTCTGAATGAAGGATCAACAAACGTCTGCTGATACACTCAGGTCTGATGAATGAGACGTGGGCAGAAACCATGACTCTACACGTTGATATCCCCTGCAGAGCCAGGCACATTTCTAGATTTTTAATAAGATCTCAATAACCATTTAGAAATTGATTTATATTAGCTATAAACAAATGGTGCCTGACTCTGGGAAATACTGAACAGAATGAAGTAATACTGAGAAAAGCTGTGAAACAGACTTACCTGGAGAGTTTTTAGTAGAGAATGGATTGCTGTCTGCCTGGGAGTCATGACATTGGAGCCTGCGTGATGCAAAGCATTGGGTTAGATGACCTCGAGAGCCTCAGCCAACGTAGTCATTCTATCCACTTGGACACGTGTCTGTACACTCCCACACATGTCTAGTCTGTCCCCAGGAGCACAGATATGGTCTCTACTGTAAAGACTACGTAAGCACTTAGTCCACCATAGACCAGCCCATCTCAGGCTGACGCTTAATGCATGAGAGACATGTCCATGTGTCCCCAGCGTCCCTGGGATAGCTCCCAAGCCTTTCCTTACAGTTACCGTGTCGTATCTGCTGTCATTGACCTTTGTTCTCTGTCCAGCCCAGCGCACTGAGAGGCTTGGAGTAAAGGGCAGTGCTCTCTTGGTCAACTTGACATTGTTTTCCCCAGCAAGGCCCTGCCAGCCTCATGATCCAGAAAGCACGGTTGATACTCAGAACAAGCATTAGCAGTGTTGACTGATCCTCTTGTGAAATCATGTCACTTTGACAGTTTCCTAATAAACTTTCTGTAACTAAACCCTTAGCTGCTCAAGATAACTCATTACTCAGCATCCCTCCTCACTGTTCTTTGAGTGTGTGTGTGTGTGTGTGTGTGTGTGTGCGTGTGTGTGTGTTACTGTCAATTGAACCCAGTGGCATTCTACCTCTGAGCTATATACCCCAGCCCTATTTTTTTTTTATTTTGAAACAGAGTCTCACTAAGTTGCTGGGACTGGCCTCGAATCCGTTATTCTCTTGTCTCAGCCTCCCAAGTACTAGGATTGCAGGTGTGCACCACCACTCACAGCTCCTCCTCACTCTTTCTGAAAGACAGAGTATACCAATTGCATCTGTGAGTGAATGATATGTCTCAAGTCTACATATACTTAATAATCAATCTTATGTCAGGCATAAAAACATTGATGATCTATCTAGTTAACATCTGCTATCTCAGCATTAATAGCTTAGACACAGGTAGGCAAAATGGTGATAATGTTTACGTATCTCAAGTGTCAAAATTGGGGAGTTCTGTTTAAACAAGTGTATTGCTTAAAGGAGGGCTATCATACATAATTTTTGGAATGAAGATCTTTAGAGAATTAGAATGAAAGAAAATATTTAATTCTAAAGCTATATGGAATCTAACCTAAAATTTGATGATTTCGTATGTATTTCTTGATTCAGCTACTACACAGGCCCACTGTTATGAGTCCCAAATATTCCATCCTCCTGGTTCTAAGTATGGTATCAGAGCAGGGGAATCTGGAAGCTGGATAGAAATGCTGAATTTCAGCCCCAACTCTAGACTTACCCAATCAGAAGCATTTTTATAAGATCTCCAATTGATTCATGCTATGGCTTGGTCTTCCCCCAGGATTCACGTATTAGAAATTTAATTCCAAAGTTCATATGTTAAAGTGGTTTGGAGCTGAGACCGTTGGGAGATGACTTGGGCAGAGCCCTCACGAATGGGTTAATCTATGTGTGGATGAATGGGTGATCGTGGGAGTAGCCTTGTTATAAAAGCAAACTCTCTCTGGCACACTTGCTGTTTCACCATGGCCCTGAGTACCCTAGGATTCTGCAGAGTCCCCATGAGCAAGAACGCCCTCAGCAGATGTAGCCCTTGACCCTGAACTCCTTAGCCTCCAGAACTATAAGAAATAAATTTCTTCTCCTATAATTACCCAGGCGGTGGTATTCAAATATATCAACAGAAAATGGACCAAGACAATTTATATGCACATTAAAGTTTGAGAAGCACTGTCCTAAAGGAACAGAGGTCTCATTAAAAGATCTACAGTTGATAGAAAGCTAAATTACCTAGCTTCAAATTATACTTTCCCAATTACACTGGGCTTGAGGGATTAAAATAACTTTCCCCTAACATTTTCCCATCATTAGTATTCATTTGAGATAGCCAGGGTACCTCTTCCCTCCATTTGGGTGCATTCCCCACCACCCAGCTTTGGCCTTTGATGTCCTTTACCCCTTGGTCCTTCTCTTCTGGTGTCACCCACTCCTTGGCACAGGTACAAGGAAGTACATCTTCTGGTCCTACTGGGTATGTTCAAGGCATCTCTTGGCATGACCTTCCACTGGTGGCTGTTAAGGGATGACTCTTTAATGAATCTCACCCAGTTGGTGCCTCATCTCTGAAGTCTTCCCTTCTATCCCTCCACCACCCACATCCAACCTACTGGCTTTTCTCCCACCACCTCCAGAGCAATCTTTCTATGATTCCAGTGACAGCTAGGTAACTTAGTAAAACAAACTGTACCAAGAGCCTTCATTGTTATTCTTTCCTCCTCCAAAACACATATTTTGCAATGACTTCCTGGAGTTATAACTTCATCATTGTTATCTCTGTCAAATTCCTTTTTTTGTGTGTGTGTGTGGTACTGGGGATTGGATCCAAGGGCATTCTACCTCCAAGCTATACACCCAGCCCTATTTTATTCTTTGTTTTGAAACAGGGTCTCACTAAGTTGCGGAGGGCCTCCCAAGTACTGGGATTACAAGGGTGCACCACCACGCCCAGCTCTCTGTCAGATTCCTAATGGCAAAAACAGAGAGAGGAAAGTGTCTACCAAGTACGGTGACTATAATGTGCAGAGATTCTGAGAATGAATGGAGATTTTGATATCTTTGAGAACTAAAAGACCAGTGTGGGGCCAGACATGATGGTACATGCCTGTAATCCCAGTATTTGGGGAGTTGAGACAGGAGGATTGCAGGTTTGAGGCCAGTCTCAGCAACTTGGCGAGACCTTGTTTCAAAAACAGGGGAAAAAAGTGTGTGGGGGGGATAGCTGGGTGCAGTGGCATATACCTGTAATCCCAATACTTGGGAGGCTGAGACAGGAGGATTGCAGGTTCGCGGCCAGCCTTAGCAACTTAGTGAGAACCTTTTTCAAAATAAAAAATAGAATAAGGCTGGGGATGTAGCTCAGAGGTAGAAGGTCCTTGGGTTCAATCCTCAACACCACAAAAAGAGCCGGGCGTGGTGGCGCACGCTTGTAATCCCAGTACATTGGGAGGCGCAGACCGGAGGATCCGGGTTCACGGTCAGCCTCAGCTCGCTCTCTCTCTCTCTCTCTCTCTCTCTCCCTAGTGAGACCCACCGCAACTTCATGAGACCCGGTTTCAAAATAAAGTATAAAAAAAAATAGGGCCAGGGGTGTAGTGCGGAGGTAGAACGCCCCTGGGTTCAATCCCCGGTACCGCAAAAAAAAAAAAAAAAAAACCACAAAAAGGGGGCAGAGTGGGGATGCAGCTAGGAGGTAGAATGCCCCTGGGTTCTATCCCCGGTACAAAAATTAAAAATGTCCAATATGGATGATAGAGAGTGAGAACTGACTTACCACGAGAAACAAATGGACTGGTGAAAGGTTTAGGGTTATTCTCAGACTGTAGAATGCTTGAGAATAACCTGGGGAGCTTGTCAGAACAAATGATCCAAATCACACATGCAGACTCAGTGCCTATACGATTCACAGGCCCAGAATCTGCATTTTCCACCCTACAAGAGTCTGCATCCTGTGATTCAGATCACACTGGGAGAAGGACTGGTCCAGACCAGCTGTTTTCAAACCTGGCCGCATACTACCATCCTCTCAGGAGCTTTAGGAATGCTGATTCCTATACTCTGCCCGGACCTCATATTCAAGATTCTGATATAATTCATCTGATGTGCAGTCAGGGCAGCTGAATAGTTAAAAGATCCCTAAATAACTCTAATACACAGTCAAGTTTGAGAACTGCTAGTCTATAGCCTGGGGTACTTCTCCAAAGGACAGGCCTGGGTGGAGCATCTTTACAGGTGGGAAGAACAATAAAAGGAAATGTCTATTCTGAAAGAGGGAAAGAAGGCTTGGAACTTTTTCAAAGATAAGCCTTGCTTTCTTCACAATGTAACTGTCCAGTCAATGAGCACTTGTCATCAGAGTGCCACAGGGTGTCACGGGTGTCACAGGTCTCCGGACCAGTGGTGCATTGCCAAGTAAGGGAATTGGCACCCAGGGTAGAGTTCTTTGCATCCAGGCCACGACTCTTTCAAATGGCTTCTGAGACAGCGACATCCTCCCTCCCCCTTAGAAATAAAGGAGGCCAGATACCCCAAGACTTCGTGAAAATTACAAGATGGGTTCACTTTTCATGAATAAACATGAGAGAAAATGTGTGAAGGGAAAAAAGATTTATCAATTATGTGTCTTCAAAGCCTCCCAAGATTATGCAGCTTTAATGGCTGAATGATTTTGAAAGGAAAGCTTGCAAATTGAGCTGCATCTGGACTCATAATAAAGAGGCATTAAATTAATTGACTCTCTCAGCGCTTACCTAACAGTAAGCCTGAACTGCATAACCAAGTTGAGCCCAGCTAAACTCACAGGCGCATTTGCCCTTATTCTCAGGCTGCTCCATTGTGAGAGAAACTCCAAGGTGGACAACTCGTGGCAGAGGTACAGCTTAAATAAAGACAGGGTTAGAGCTCGACATGAAATTCTCGCCATTTCATTTTTGCCACCGAATATTCCAAATTGGCTGTAGAACCAGTGTTCAGATTAGCTGGGTCCCGAGGGTAGGATTCAATTGGAGATCCACCAGGACTAGATTGCCTCTTGGGGCCATTGGTTATCACCCATCTATCAGAACAACGCTGAGGAGGAAGACCAGCTGTTCTCAAGGTCATTATGAGCTAGATGAGATCTTCTGCCCACTTCTGTCACAGGAGAAGAAATGATTCCAAGAAGAGTCCCAGGAGTTCCCAGAGAGAGGGAGAAAAGAACTCTACTCAGAACAGAGGGGCCCTTGGCTTACATGATGCAAAGGAATTTCAGCACATGCCAGTCAGAGACCTAGACAGAGATTTATCTAAGAAAGCAAGGAATACACATGCGATGGCAAATGTGGGCCATCTCAACAGAGACACCTTTGGGTATAACCAGGAATATGCATTCAAGAGAAAATGCTGGCCATTTCCAGAATGAGAGATGTGCTTTGGGGATTCATGGTTCTTCTTGTAAGAGAAACTTGGTGAGGGGTGGGTATGGGAAGGTATGTGAGATGACATGGCCTCCATCGTCTGATAGATAAATGCATGGAAAGTCAAGATATCAGCTAGGCACAGTGGTGCACACCTGTAATTCTAGTACTTGGGAGGCCAAGACAGGAGGATCACAGGTTCAAGACCAGCCTCAGCAACATAGTGAGTCTTCCAGCAACCTAGTAGGACCCTGTTTCTAAACAAAAAATAAAAAAGGCTGGGTGTATTGCTTAGAGGTAAACACCCGGAGTTCAATCCTCAGTACCCCCCTATACACACACAGTCAAGAATCATCTCTCTTTCTTTATTCATTGGTGTGATAATCAACAGGGCACGAGGTAATTATCACAAGTGAGTGAATTTCCAGTGACTTTAAGATTGTGAATGAAGATGTGTAGATTTTCCAGAAATTGAGAGTGACAGGCCTGCCTTTGGGAGTGAAGGTATAAGGATTTTTTTTTTTGTTTTTGGCGGTACCGGGGATTAAACCCAGGGGCATTTTACCTCCAAGCTACACCCCCAGCCCTACTTTTTTTTTTTATTCTTCATGTTGAAACAGGGTCTGAGTTGCAGAGGACCTTACTAAGGTCCTCTACTAAGGCCAGCTGAGGCTGGCCGCAAACCCAGATCCTCCGGTCTCAGCCTCCCAAGTACTGGGATTACAAGCGTGAGCCACCACGCCCGGCTAAGGTATGAGGAATTTTAACATAGGCCTTTATATTAAAATTATATTTTCTTTGTCCTTCCTTTATGTCTCCTTTTTACCTATTTCTTTTATTTCATTTTATTTCCCCTGCCTCTAAGACGTTCATCCCTTAATCTTAAAGGTTGGTGAGGGGTGAATTCTGTCTTCTATGGATGCTTCAAGCTGTTAAGGGGCA
The DNA here is from genome assembly GCA_004027185.1 of Glis glis. Lineage (NCBI taxonomy): Eukaryota > Metazoa > Chordata > Mammalia > Rodentia > Gliridae > Glis > Glis glis. The sequence continues at coordinate 36,351 of PVJS01006002.1, read as the reverse complement.
ATGACCCTCCCTAGCCAGGGATCAAAAGTCTCATCCTGTCTTATCTAAAAGAAACAGAAAGAAACTGGCCTCAGTTTTTGGGATGGGTTGGAATCCTTACATTGTCATCCTCTCAACATGGAATTTGACCACAATATTAAGAAGGCAAGGGTCTAACAACAATAGGAGTAAGAGCAGAGTGATCAAATTTCCCAATATTGCTGATAGCCATGTGAGGTTATGTGATAGTTAAACTAGGTTGTCAACTTGACCTGATCATGACACACCCAAGATTATGTGATTTTGGGTGTATAACAGCAGATTAAACAGAAAGCCCTGCCCTGAATGTAGGCAGCAGGATTCTGATAGGTGGGGACTTAGATAAAAGAGGTAGAAGCCGCGTAGATTGGGTGCGACTCGTTCGAGGAAAGCGCATCTGCTCTCGCCTGAGATCGTAGGCCGCCGGCTCTGCCTTTCTCCGAAGAGCTTGATCTTCTTTTCGGCCTCCTGCTCTTGGAACTGAAACTCCACCATCGTTTCTCCGAAGAAGCTTTCTGATCTTCACGTCTTGGACTGGGACTGAATTAGTGGTTGCTCCGATCCTAAGACTCCAGCTCTTAGACCGTTCGACCAGCTACTGGTTCCTCTGACCCTCCACGTGCAGTCAGAACCTGGGACTACATTGCTGCAAACTGTAA
>PVJS01006002.1:0-35574 GCA_004027185.1 Glis glis | reverse complement strand
AAAATATACTCATTCTGTGTATTCTGTTAATCTAGAGAACCCTGTCCAATACAGGTTAGGTAAATAAGCTTTAGTAGTACTATTTTTGGTGTATATGTTGCTTTATCATAGCTCCAGGGGTCATGTAGAAGAAGATGAGGAGTCAAAGGATTAGAGTTGCCAAGAGAAAGCAGATACCTAGCCAAAGTATTGGTTTCTAGTGGAGTAGAGAAATAGCATTTCCAAAAAGAAAAAGTCCCACAAGATGGAAAAGCAACAAAATTCCTAGTATGTAGTACATAGGGGAATGTCACTTAAGCAGGTTATTATTATTATTATTAAACAGGACTTGTAGATCCTCCAGTAGCTTACAGGAGTAGAATTTTTTTTTCCTTTTTGTGGTGCCATGTGATCCTGGACCTGCAGTACCTCAAGAGGGACAGGTTTAATTTTATAGTATCTTATAGGGACTCAGAGAAGTTTTGGGTGTTAGTATCATATTCTACCTGTCCTGCAAGCCCAGAAGTAGAAGTGCCATTATAAATTATAAAGTGGAATATAAGAGAGATATGATGCTACCTTCAGAGGTACACGCTACTTGCTCCAACCATGTGGACCTTGGTTTAGGCGGTAGCTATTATGGTGACCTTCCCTAAATAAATGTGATTCAAAGCTACTTGTTTTTACTGTCTGTGATAGTTAATCTAATTTGTCAACTTGACCAGATCATGACACACCAAGATCATGTGACTTTGGGTGTGTAACAGCAGATTAAACAGAAAGTCCTGCCCTAAATATAGGCAGCAGGGTTCTGATAGGTGCAGGACTTAGATAAAAGAAGGAGAAAGCAGCGTAGAGGGATGCGCAACTCTTTCCAAAGAAAACACATCTGTTCTCGTCTGAGATCATCGGCCTCCAACTTCGCCGTTTCTCTGAAGAGCTTCTTGATCTTCTGCTCTCGTCTGGGATCATCAGCCTCCAGCCCTTCGAACTGAAAGTTCACCATCGTTTCTCCGAAGAGCTCTTAGACCGCTCGACTAGCTACTGGTTCCCCTGACTCTCCGCGTACAGTCGGAACTTGGGACTACATTGTAAGCTGATCTGATAAATCCCTTTTTCCATATACTCATTCTGTGAATTCTGTTAGTCTAGTGAACCCTGACCAATACACTGTCAAACTAGCTCCCATAACACAGCATTCCTTGCTGTGGGTGCCTTTAATTCCATATGGTCAAGGAAAAATATTTTTGAATGGAGTCTTTAATCTTCCATGTAAGCGCTGCCCTTCAGCTTTGTATTAGTCACAAATTTGAGAACTCCCCTTCTATATCTTCATCTAATGTTAAAAAAAGACAGAGGCAAGGGAAGACATTTTGATAGTTCACTGGAGATCTCTCTCAACATGGGCTATGATCAGTCAATATTCTATGGCTGTGATTCCACAGTGAATCAGACAAGATCCTGCTGTATTACTCTTTTATTCTTGACCTTTTCTTTCCTGAGGAATTGAACATTCCCCAGATAGTCTAAACAAAGAACAACAACTCTAATCATTCTTTCTGAGGGTTCAGTTATCAAACAACCACCTAACTAAACAAATGTGTATTTCTCTTTTAGGGAATAGAAATGGAAGCTAAGTTGATTGAGCCACAGGAACAAGAGGGAACATCCTGTTATATTTTAACCAGTGTGGAAGAAGATTCTTGTGCAATCAACTCTCAGGGCCTTTCTCCTCCGAGAATTTTGTTGTACAGCCAACTACTGCAGGGATGAAGCTGGGTAGCTTTGGGGTCCTCGCAGCCATTGTCCTCCTCTGTGAGCAGCATGGCTTCGCCTTCCAGAGGTAACTCGCTAGAATTCTGGACACGCTGGGCTCTTTTCCTCACAGTCTTGCTCACATTGAATTAAGTCAGTCGAGAGGCCTGGGGAACCAAACGCTGAAGTCTGAAGGCCAGCTCTTTTGGAAAGTTTTCAAGTTTCCCTGATAGATATGGTGTCTTTTTTCTTTTCTGGCTCTAGTTTTATTACTAGGAGAACCCTGGGTGATAAGTACAGTCAGGGGCTATGGATATTAAAGAGATGGGATATTTGTGTGTATGGGGGGTACTGGGGATTGAACCTAGGGGCATTCTACCTCTGAGCTACATCCCTCAACCCTTTTTCATTTTTTTTTCTTTGAAACAGGGTCTCGCTAGGTTGCTGAGAATCTCTTTACTTGCAGAGGCTGTCCTTGAACCTGTGATCCTCCTGTCTCAGCCTCCCAAGTACTGGGATTATAGGCAGGTACCATCAGAGATAGAATTTTTTTATAAAGGAATTATTTGTACCCCAACTAACATCACATGATTTATATTCTTCCTGTCTCCATGTATAAAATTAACTAAGGATAATTTTTTTTCTTGAACATGGGACATAGGAGGGGGAAGAGGATAAAGGTGTTAACTAGGAGATCTGGATCCTGCATGATTATTCCACGATGTTATATGAAAGGAAGAATAGCTGTGTTGTAAAGAACATATCTAATTCTTATTATTTGCTTAGTAGAGTGATTCTCTTATGGTAGTCTACCATAAACTACCTATAAAAACACAAATGAACTCATGATAGAACATATATAATACATGGAGTAAGTAATTCCAGGGTCTTTGCAGTGTCGCAATTTATTAACTAGTTAGTTTGGGTTTTTTGTTGTTGTTTTCTTTTCTTCTCTTCTCTTCTCTTCTCTTCTCTTCTCTTCTCTTCTCTTCTCTTTTCTTTTCTTTTCTTTTGCTTTGTTTTGTTTTGTGGTGCTAGGGATTGAACCCAGGGGAATTCTACCTACAAGCTACATCCCCAGCCCTATTTTATTTTATATTTGGAAAGAGAGTCTGGCTAAGTTGCTGACAGCCTCACTGAGTTGCTGAAGCTGGCTTTGAACCTGTGATCCTCTTGTCTCAGCCTCCCAAGTACTGGGATTACAAGCATGGGCCACCACGCCTAGACTCTTGGGGTTTTTTAAAAAAAATGATAGATTCCTTTGGAACTGTCTTATTTTTCCTTTGTTTTTCTTCTATGATCTTTTTCTAATTATCTCTGAGACATATCCCTCTCCTCATGTTAGTGAATGGCAAAGAAAGAAGGGCTATATAGCAGGAGCGTACCAGAGGCAGGGAAAATTCTACCAAAAACAATTTTCTGAGTCATAATCATAGGACCATATTTCAGAGAATAGAACTTAATTAATGAGTCCAAATCTGTGCCTGTACATGATCCCTGAATAGTTGATCAATTCTTTGTTCAATATGTTTGTCAAATATCGAGCCACAAATTCCATGGTGAAATAGTGTTTGTTATTGAATTGATATGGGAGTCAAGATTGCTAGAATAATTGGTGACTTATGTCTCTCTATATTTTATCAAAAAATCAGATGACTGTGATTTCTAAGGTCTTTGCTGGTTCTAATATTCCATAACTTGATGATTGACTTTAATTTAGGTAAAAGAAGAGGGAGAGAGGAAACCCAATAATGTTCTCTCATTAAATGCCTACAACCTTACTCTGTAGGAATCTTCTTCATCCTCCTCTTCTTCTTCAGAGATGGTATCTCTCTATGTTGCCCATGCTGGCCCTGAACTTCTGGGCTCAAGCAATCCTTCCACCTCAGCCTCCTAAGTAGCTGTGACCACAAACCTGTGGGACCACGCCACAATGCCTGGCACACTCTAGGAAGGCTAGTGCACATTTTAGAAGGGAGGAAACTGATCCCCAGAAAGAATAAATCATAAAAGCAAATAATAAGAGTAGAGTTGGATTCAAACCCACTTTAGCCTCATTTCAACTTTGCATTGCATGGCATTTCCTCTAAACAATCAAGAAGTTAGGAAAGGAGTCCATTTGAAGGGAGGTCAGATATAGTCACAGTGAATTTGAGGAGTAGATCGTTGGTTGGGAAAATAACCTGGAAGAGAGGTGGGGGCTGGAGATCCTCCCTTCCATGGTCCTCACCTGCCTACAGGTGTATATACGGCCTCAGTGCCATCCTCAGTCGGGCTGCTGAAGAGCTTCATGCACAGGTGCACCTCCAGGGGCCCACTCCCATCCTTTTTTTGAGGTGGGTTGTGGCTATATTGACAGTTCAAGCTGTCCCTGAACAGGATCCTGGACTCAATGGATCCTCCTGCCTCAGCCTCCTGAGTATCTGGTACCACAGGTGCACCTGTGCCAGCTTCTGGCCACCAGTTTAATTCTACAATGAACTAAACTCCTGGGTGGCATAACCCACTGCAAGATACACCAAAGGTTTTACCATAGCTCTTCAAAATAAGTAATCGTGTAGCAGTTTAGTGGGACTAGATATAAGACAAGCGAAGGAGATAGAAGAATAAAGAAATGAGTGAGAAAACTCACTCATGCATGGTTTTTCTTACTAATTTTTGCTTCAGCATAAATTCTGAAATCTGATTGATACTAATGCTGGAAGAGAGGAATGAGAATGGGACTATAATTTAGCCAAATAATAATACATTGAAAATGTTTAATACTTTTTGTTCCCATGAGTGGTGTGTGTGGGGAGAGCTGTCACTTTGTAGACAGATGAATATCCGAATCCTGGTTCCCATTCCTTTACTAGATATAACATGGCAAACTCGTCTTTCTGTGAGTAAAAATAATTTATTTTCAACAAATGTTTCTGAGCCCTGCTTTTCCAGGAATGGCCTATTATTGAAGCTAAAAAGGAAATCTAATTTCATTCAGAGCGACAGCCTTTGATAAATTATTTCCGGAGGCAAGAATATAAACCCTTCTAAAAAGAACTAACCGCCTGGCTTTTTCCTAAAGCTGTTCGCTGTTACTGTTTTCTTCTTGTGATCATTTTCCTAATAACAGTTTGTATTCAGGCAATCTCTTAGCGACTGATTTGTAGGTGCATTTTGATAAATCTCATCAGTGAAATGCCCTGGAACAATGACAAAAAAAAGTTTTAAAGGCATAAATACCATCTGCCAAAGAAAAAGGCAGCCAAAAAGCCATATCTCCATATTTGCTTGATTTTAAAGGCCGAACACCATAAAGGGTAAAAATACAATACTAGCAAGAATCTTGTAAACAAGGTCATTAATTGTATTGTGTGATGATTACCTAAGTGCAGCCTGTCAGCTGGGGGCTGTTTATTTGGAAAAAAGAAAGTGAGAAAAAGTAAGAAGGAAAGGAATGGGAGAGTGGAGGAGCATCGAGGATAGAGGGCTCCTGAATTATTAATAGACCATAGGAAGTGTTCTTTCTGTTGACTCCATATACTATCTGGCTACCTGGAGACCAGTTTATTCTCTTTCACTTAGCTCCTACTGATATATTATTGTCATCTCCAAGAACAGACCACCAGTGGCCCCCAAACACTATAATGCATGTACAAAATTACAGCCTTGGGCTATGCTGCGTTGTTCAGAAGCATCTCGCCAGCTTTTAAAATTCAACATAATCCTTCAGAATTATGACAACGCTGAACCTTCCCCTGTACACTGTAGTAGGGGGCAGACCTTGGTGAACTTAATCATATTCTCGGAGGGGAAGAAACGGCAAGTGCTGCATAGGTGTTAAAAACTCAGGATCTAGAGAGTTGAGCTGGAACCCCAGGTCTGAGCTGGTTAGCTGTGCAGCTTAGACACTCACTCTCTTTGAGACTCCCTTTACTTTTTTTTTTTTGTATAAAATGACTTGTTGAGCCAGGTGTGATGGCGCACACTTGTAATCCCAGTACTTGGGAGGCTGAGACAGGAGGATCGCAGGTTCACAGCCAGCCTCAGCTACTTAGTGAGGCCTCCGCAACTTAGTGAGACCCTGTTTCAAAATAAAGGATAAAAAATAGGGCTGGGGGTGTAGCTCAGAGTTAGAATGCCCCTGGGTTCAATCCTCAGTACAGAATAAAATAAAATAAAATAAAATAAATAAAATGTCTTGTTAAGCCAGCTGTGGTGGCACATGCCTGTAATTCCAGTATTTGGGAGGCTGAGACAGGAGGATTGCAGGTTCAAGGTCAGCCTCAGCAACTTGGCAAGACCCTGTTTCAAAATAAATAATAAAACTGGGCTGGGGGTGTAGCTCAGAGGTAAAATTCCTGAGTTCAATCCCCAGCACCAAAAACAAACAAACAAATAAACCCTGTTATTTCACTATGCTTGCACTTTTCATTCTATTTTTGGTACAATAATTTTTCCCCAAGTGGTTATTGTGTAAATGCTATAACTGTGTCATTTCAGGGATGCAATCAAAACACGTCTTTATTTTTCATCTCTCACTGCCCCCACGGCTTTCTATGCAGTGGAATTGTCTTTACCTGTTTTTCTTTTGCTTTTGAAGTATTGGGGATTGAACCCAGGGGTACTCTACCACTGAGCTACAAAGCGCTCTACCATTGAGCTACACATCCGCAGACCTTTCTACTTTATTTTGAGACAGAGTCTCACTAAATTGCCCAGGCTGGCCCCAAATTTGCAATCCTCCTGCCTCAGCCTCCTGAGTAGCTGGGATCACCTGGAGTTACAGGTGTGTGACGCCACACCTGGCTTCCCTGCTCTTGTATGGACAATCTCATGGCTTTTCAGCTCATTCTAACAGTCCTTGGGTCAAGTTAAAATGCAAACGGTCTTAATTCAGAAATTAGAGTATCAGCTCCAGCAAAGATATCATTCAAATATCTTGATTCTTTATTGTTAAAAGAAAAAGCTCAAGCTGGGAATGATAGTGCATGCCTGCTATCTCAGTACTTGGAAGACTGAAACAGGAGGATTGCAGGTTTGAGGCCAGCCTCAGCTACTGAGTGAGGCCCCCAGCAATTTAGTGAGATTCTGTTTCAAAATAGAAAAAATAGGACTGGGGATCCAGCTCAGAGGCAGAACACCCCTGGGTTCAATCCCCAGCAACACACACACACACACACACACACACACACACACACAATCTCAGATTAATTAAATTTAACAGAGTTTAATTAAGCAAAGAATGGTTTGGGCAGCCCTCAGAACCAAAAAAGGTGCAGGGCACTCCTGTTCTGTATGGGCAGAAAACAGAAGTGAGATACAGAAGCAGTGTGGTTGATTACACTAGGTGTTTGCCTTATTGCGCACGGTCTGATCAGACAGCAGCCTGTGATTAAATTAGACTTTCAGAGCCAGGCATGGTGGCACACACTTGTAATCCCAGTACTTGGGAGGCTGAGACAGGAGGATTGCAGGTTTGAGGACAGCCTTAGCAAGTACCGAGACTCTCATCAACCTAGCGAGACTCTGTTTCAAAATAAAAATAAAATAGGGCTGGGGGTGTGACTCAGAGGTAGAATGCTCCTGGGTTCAATCCCCAGTGCCTACACACACATACACACACACACACACACACACACACACACACACACAAATAGGCTTACCAGAGGGACCCCAGACAATGGAGGAGAAGCCTCAATGGAGCCAGGGAGGTGGTCTAAGGGAAGGGGAAGAGTGAAGTTCATTAATGGAATTACTACCATTGACTATGTGTACATATGAGAATATACCGACGTCAATCTCAGTACTCTGTATTGGGGGGAAATGGGAAGGCGGGGGGGCACCAAGTGCTGTGTGCATGTATGTCACTGTCCATATGATTTTCATTATGATGTGAGACTATAACGCACCAATAAAAGCACATTTAAAAAAACAAATAAATAAAAAAAATTTTAAAAATAAGAGATAATTATTTTAGTGACATTTCAATAAACATTAAAATAATGTAGACTTTTGGGTAAAAAAAGGATAGTTTCCTGAAAGCAGATTCTAGCTTATGTATGGTCCAATTACAGAATTGCAGGGTTTTTTTTTTAATTAGGCTTTCAGTTTGCCTACTAAATTAGGGTGCAGTTCCTTACTAGGGAGTCTGTCCAGAGGCATTCCTATGGCCAAATGTAATGTAATTTAACTTTATAGAAAAGCCACCCTCTGCCTTTTTTTTTCATACTGGAGATTGAACCCAGGGGCATTCTGTCTCCAAGCTACACCCCTCACCCTATTTTATTTTGAAACAAGGTCTCACTATATTGCTGAGAGCGTCACTAAGTTGCTAAGGTTGGCTGCAAACCCACCATCCTTTTGAGATGCCCTGTCCCCTAGTCTAGGAATTCTCTGAATCAGGACAGATGCATCTGTTTCCAGGTGGTCACTTATGACTGCACCCTTCAGCCCTGGGATTCTTGCTTTGGTCTCTGGGCTCTTGCTGCTGAGATCCCTTCACTGACCCCCTTCTAACTGTCTAATGTGAAGTGTGTCTTCGTTGGCTTTTAACCACTGTCTAGTCAACTGGAGACCAGTCACATGCAAGCTCAGCTTTCTCAGGAGCAAGCAAGGCAGCAATCCTTGCACATCTAAACTTGAGGAAACATCGAACTTTCTCATCATTCCCGAAAGTCCTCCCTGCTAGATGCAGGCGAAGGGAGTAGCACCCCAAACTTCATCCCCTTTGGGAGGGTGGTGACTCAAAAGAACAACTTTCTCCAAAGACACAAAACCTTGCAAGCCAGGGGTGGTGGCGCATGCTTGTAATCCCAGTACTTGGGAGACGGAGACAAGAGGATCACAGGTTCGTGGCCAGCCTCAGCTACTTAGTGAGGCCCTCTGCAACTTAGTGAGACCCTGTTCCAAAAATAAAGAATAAAAAATAGGGTTGGGGTTGTATCTCAGAGGTAGAATGTCCTTGGGTTCAATCCCCAGTACCACCAAAACACAAACAAACAAACAAAAAATAAAAATGATTCACAAATCTCCCTCTCTCCACTCTGCTTATTATTGCTTCTCTTGGATAAGAGTCATGAAACTAATTTTCAAAAGTTGTAAATTCTACGTAGGGTGATCTAACTGACCCTCATCTCATTACCTGATTTTGTTGTGATAGAACTTTGGTCCAAGTAGAGTAGGAAGGGTCCAGTTCACCACAGTTTAAGCTTGAACATATCGAAATATTTTATGGTGAGGTTGTTTTATTTTGTTTTTGGTACTTGGGATTGAACCCAGATGCATTCTACCTCCAAGCTACACCTCTAACCTCTTTTATTTTTTTATTTTGAAACATGGTCTCACTAAGTTGCTGAGGCTGGCCTCAAACCTGTGATTCTCCTGTCTCAGCCTCTCAAATACTGGGATTACAGGCAGGTGCCACCACACCCAGCTTTATAGTGAAAATTTAACCTCGTAATTTTCCTCAACATGCCCTAATTTATTTTTATATTTTCTTAAATTTTACATTAGTTGAATATCATATCCTCCTTTGACACTAGAAAGACCTTTCTTTTAAAAACATTTCCTCCCTCTTCTTCTTGCCTTCAATTGCTATTTCCACGCCTCCAAATCAGTGTTAGCAATGTGCTCTTTATTTATTCATAACTTTCTCCTGCTTTTAACACATAGTAGTTTTTCTTCTTTTTTTTAATTTATTTTTTCCAAAATAGATATATTTCATGGTTTACCACATCTTGCTTCTTTCCCTTAATAGATCATGAAAATCTACCTCTAAATTAACTGTTGTAAGTCAAACTCATCCTTTGTTATGACTACAAAACATCCCAGAATGTGGAGATTGTTGGGGTATATGGGGACAAAGAAAATATGGCCCTAAAGCAGGGAACAGGCTTTATTTAGGAATAAAACCTAGAAGGAGGCATCTGACCAGGGAGAGAGTCCGTAAGATTCAGAAGCCTGCCTCCTTACAGGGTAGGGGCTTTGGGGGGGGCGAGGAAGGGGGTGGTATTGGAGTAGTCGTGTAAACCACTTCTTGGTGGGCTAGTGACCAGCTCATCTCGGGGCAGGGCAATGGTCAGGGGGTGTTTCTCTTTCTTTGTTCCTTTGTTCTCTGTCCTCCTCTGGCAAGGCCTCGTGACCAGAACTCACAGTCAGACCTCACAATGCCCATAGAGATACCATGAGCATTGAATAATTCTGTTGCTGATGAGCTTTCACAAAGGTTTCCAGCTATTATTAACCATGAATAATGCTGCATGTTCAATGGACACATTGAACATGTGTCCATAAGCAGGGGCTGAAGAGTTTATGCTAAATTTGTACTAGGGAGTGACATAAAATCTCCCAGTCTAGCCAGGCGTGGTGGTGTATGCTTGTAATCCAAGTACTTGGGAAGCTGAGACAGGAGGATCACAAGTTTGCAGTTAGCCTCAGCAATTTAATGAGGCTCTTAGCAACCACCGAGACCGAGACCCTGTTTCCAAATAAAGAGTAATATAGAGCTAGGCATGTAGGTTGGAGGTAGAATACCCCTGGGTTCAATCACCAGCACCAAAAAAATGAAAAGAAAATTTCCCAGTCTAGGATTTCTGTGAGCCACTTTGTCCCTCTATTGGTAATCAAGTCTCTATAGGCCTATTTTTGATATTTAGAATCCTTTAGTCAAACTTCCCAAAATAAAGCCATTCTCCGCCCTGCTATCAATGATGCTACTTCCTTTTTTGTGTGTGTGTGGTACTGGGGATTGAACCCAGGGGCGTTCTACCTCCGCGCTACACCCCCGGCCCTATTTTTTTTATACTTTATTTTGAAACCAGGTCTCACGAAGTTGCAGAGGGCCTCACTAAGGAGAGAGAGAGAGAGAGAGAGAGAGAGCTGAGGCTGGCCGCGAACCCGGATCCTCTGGTCTCTGCCTCTCAAAGTACTGAGATTACAAGCATGCGCCACCACGCCTGGCATGGTGCTACTTTCTTAACTCCTAATTACTACAAGATGAAGTCCAAGGTTCTCCACATGTGTTCAGAACCTTCTCTAGAGAAAGACTAGCATAACTTTTCATTCGTTTTAGTGGCTGAATAGTATTCCATTTTGTGTATATATCACATTTTCTTTATCCATTCACATGTTGATGGACACTTAGATTGATTCCATGACTATTGTGTATAGTGCTGCAATAAATATGTAAGTGCCAGTATCTCTTCCACATTAACATTTTTTTGCAGTATTGGGGATTAAACCAGGGGCATTCTACCTCTGAGCTACACCCCCAGCCCTAATTTTTATTCTTTATTTTGAAACAGGGTCTCACTAAATTGCAGAGGCCTCACTAAGTAGCTGAGGCTGGCTGCGAAACCACATCCTCTGGTCTCAGCCTCCCAAGTACTGGGATTACAAGCGTGTGTCACCATGCCCGGCTCACATTAACATATTTTTATTGGTGCATTGTAATTACACGTCATGACGAAGTTCAGAGTGATAGAGACATACATGCACACAGCACTGTGAGCCTCCCCGACTCCCACTCCGCTCCCTTACCCTCCCCATGCACAATATTGAGATGGCATTGATAATTTTGTGTATGTACAACATGTCCGAGGAAGTGTTTCCTTCACTGAATCTCCCTCCCCCCATCCACCTCTCCCTTAGGCCCCCTCCATCACTCCACTAGGGTTTCTCCTCCTTTGTCTAGAGTCCCTTTTGAATCCCAATTTCTCCCTAGCTTCCACATATGAGGGAAAACATCTGACTTTTCACTTTTTATGATTGACTAATCTTACTTAGCATAATCTCTATTTCCATCCACTTTCTTGCAAATGACATAATTTGTTCTTCTTTATGGCTGAGTAGAATTCCATTGTGTGTATATCCCATAATTTTGTGATTCAGTCCTCTGTTGATGGACACCTAGGCTGGTTCTGTATTTTGGCTATTGTGAATTGTGCTGCTATAAACCTAGATATACATGCGTTACTATGGTTGATTGGTTTCAATCCCTTTGGGTTGCTGAATTTTATGGTACCTCTTTTTGAATTTTTTGATGAAGATTCATACTATTTTCCAAAATGACTTTACTTATTGACATTTCCATTAACAGTGTACAAGAGTTTCCCTCTCTCCCCTTTCATGTAACAATCAGAACAAATTTAAACTGGGTGTGGTGGCACACCTCTAATCCCAGTAATTGGGAGGCTGAGACAGGAGGATCAAAAGTTCAAGATCAGCCTCAGCAATTTAGTGAGGCTCTCAGCAACCTAGCGAGGCCCTGTTTCAAAACAAAACTTTAAGCTGGGCATGGTGTCACACGGTTGTAATCCCAGTACTTGGGAGGCTGAGACAGGAGGATCACAGGTTCAAAGTTAGCCGCAGCAGCTTAGTGAGGTTCAGCAACTTAGTGAGACCCTGTTTCAAAATAAAATAGGACTGGGAATGTAGCTCAGAGGTAGAATGCTCCTGAGTTCAATCCCCAGTACCATAAAAAAAAAAAAACTTTAAAAAGGTCTGGGAGCTGGGCATGGTGGGACACCCTTGTAATTCTAGTACTTGGGAGGCTGAGACAGGAGGATCACAGGTTCAAAGTTAGCCTCAGCAGCTTAGTGAGGTTCAGCAACTTAGTGAGACCCTGTTTCAAAATAAAATAGGACTGGGGATGTAGCTCAGAGGTAGAATGCTCCTGGGTTCAATCCCCAGTACCATAAAAAAAAAAAACTTTAAAAAGGTCTGGAAGCTGGGCGTGGTGGGACACCCTTGTAATCCTAGTACTTGGGAGGTTGAGACTGAAGGATCGCAGGTTCAAAGCCAGCCTTTGCAACTTAGGGAGGCTCTCAGCAGTCCAGTGAGACCCTGTTTCCAAATAAGAAATAAAATCGGGCTGGGGGCATAGCTTGGAGGTAGAATGCCTCTGGGTTCAATCCCCAGTACAAAAAAAAAAAAAAAGGGCTGGGGGTATAGCTCGTAGGTAGAATGCCTCTGAGTTGAATCCCCTATACCACACACAGAAAAGAGCAAATTTATTATTTTTACACACACACATGAGAGAGAAGAAAGAAGTTAGTACTCTGCAAATCAACCTCCAATCGAGAGAGCTGTTGGTTTTGCAATTGCTTAGGAGTATAAAGAAAGGGAGAATATGTTCTCTTTTTACATCTAATCTGAAGTTAGATCCTCTGACCTTCTAATACTTGTTTTTTTCCCTTTATACAATTACCTTGAAGCTCCTCCCAGTATAATGCATCTCATTTTCACACTTTCATTTAACGTCAAAATGCCGTTTTTATCTTTTCCCAGTGGCCAGGTTTTATCTGCTCTTCCTAGAACTTCTAGACAAGTTCAAGTTCTACAGAATATTACTACAACCTATGAGGTAATTTCTTCCTAATTTGTGTGTATATTGGTTTAATTTTGTATGCCATTGTGTGCCGTGTTCCCTCCTATATTTGGTCTGGTGTGAACTCCTTTCTCGTAGGTTGCATCCCTTTTCATAAGCACATGACTTTGTTGGTTCCCAAAATCAAACATTCATTTGTAGCTGGGTGTGATGATACATGCCTGTAATGCCAGGACTTGGGAGGCTGAGACAGGAGGATCGCAAGTTCATAGCCAGTCTCGGCAACTTAGCGAGACCCTGTTTCAAAATGAAAAATAAAATAGGTCCGGGGGTGTAGCTCAGAGGTAGAATTCCCCTGGGTTCAATCCTCAGTAACACACACACACACACACACACACACACACACACACACACGAACAACATAAACAAACCTTCATTTGTGCTCTTGGCTTTTCAGCCAATCATGTAATAGTACTTGGGGGTTGAAAGTATGTCCTTGCACAGCTGCTATGGCAACAGAAGTTCAATAGAAGTTTGTTTATAAAATAGTAGTTCTTAACCAAAAACATCAAAAACATGAGGGAACGTTTATTTAAAATTTCATGCCTGGGACCCATCTCCCCAGGATATCTGTCTTGAAAATTGACAGGAGTTTGAAAATATCATGGTAGAAAACTGATGGCTCTGTTTTTGTTACTTAGTGTTCTCCAAGAAATAGAGGTCAGACCAAAATAGAGGTACAAGCAGTAAGGGGTATGCTTGCTAAGGATACAGAAGGGGAGCTGGGGATGGCAGAGAGCATCTTGAGAGCATGATGTAGTCTGATGCCTCTGCAGGATGGAGGGTCTTGCAAGGTGAACCTCAGACTGCAGGGCAGTACCACGGAAGGCTGGGCTAGGGCAGGCATGAGTCCTTTAGCCATCACCTGTTGTGAGAGCCCTGGATAGGAGTATTGGGCCTGCGTGAGGACTCCTGGCAGCAGGAGAGCTGAGAGGTACCTGTTCATGGTCAGCACACTAGGATAGAGAGGAAATACCACTACAGGAAGCATCAAAGGTTTAGAGTGTTATTGCTTGTTCTGCTATGATTTTTGATATATAATGCTGTATGATTTTAGACAAATTAGCTATAAGCCTTAATGTCTTCATCTGAACAATGAAAATAACATCTGCCTGGTTTATTTCAAAAGTGGCATGATGACCAAAGGAAACGAGTTTGCAAGTGCTTTGGAAAAGTGCAGTAAAAGAGAAAAAAATGAAAACATGTGTGGTGGCGCACGCTTGTAATCCCAGTACTTGGGAGGCTGAGACCGGAGGATCCGGGTTCGCGGCCAGCCTCAGCTACTTAGTGAGGCCCTCCGCAACTTCGTGAGACCCTGTTTCAAAATAAAGGATAAAAAATAGGGCCGGGGTAGAATGCCCCTGTGTTCAATCCCCGGTACTGCAAAAAAAAAAAAAAAAGAGACAGAAAGCATTGTTCAAAGGCCATGATTAAAGGAAAGGAATTCTGACATGATAGTAATATCAAGCACATGGCATTTCTATTAAGTAAAATCAATGTTTAGTCAACTCGCTTTTCTTTTCAACACCTGACATACCCCTTCAGTTTTACAGCTGAGTCATAAATTCATTCATTCAGTCATTGTTTCATCAAACATTTATTGAGTATCTGTTATGTTCCAGACTCTCTTTAGCAACTAGAGTTACAGAGAAGAGTAAAAAGAGCTTCCTGCCAAATAAATGTTTATATTGCTGCATGTATGTGCAGGGACCAGTCAATAGCCCAAAGGTGTCCTTTTCATATCCCTTTTATAGACACAACTTTTATGGCTCTAGCTACAGATGAAAATGATGTGAATAACTTCCTATTCTATCAATTTTCCCCTCTTGAAACTGTAGATTGTTCTTTGGCAACCAGTAACAGCTGAACTTATTGAAAAGAAAAAAGAAGTCCATTTTTTTGTGAATGCATCTGACGTAAGCAACGTAAAAGCCCATTTAAATGTGAGCAGAATTCCCTTCAGGTAGGCATCGTTTGATGTATACTAAATAGCTATTAAAAGCACCTGCTATGCATTTGACTAGAAGATGGTATAATTGCTTCCTAGAAAAACAAAATCCATTAAACATGGTAGCACGGAACTCTCTGAAATGGACTGGTGATAAAGCCGAAAGCCTGACTCTATGACAAGTGGTTTAACCTCTCATCTCCCCAGTCCTTTATCTGAAATGAAGGTTAGATTTAATGATCTGTAGAGCCTCTCATTGTTTCTCTTTCTGTGACTACTCTGTACCCAGACCTGGGGAGCAAAATTCTCCTTTGCCATGGTAGGCTGTGTGATAGCTTTTGGAAAAGCTGCTGCTGAGGAGGGTTTAGCTTTTTGCTAATTCTTCCTTCACAAAGTCAATGAACTTTTTGGACTATCTGGCCCTACACTGGAAAGTGTACCAGGTGCTCTGACTGTGCAGAGAACCTGGGTTAGGGCCTGGCACTGCCGCATATCCACTGTGTGACCCTGCAGGAATTACTAATTTCTCTGTGCCTCAGATTTGTAATTGGAGGCAAAAATAGCATCTACCATGTAGATTAAATGATTAAACAAAAAAATTTCTTTTACTAGAGGTTGAATCCAGAGGCATTCTACCTCCGAGCTATACCCCACAGCCTTATTTTATTTTTTACTTTGAAACAGGGTCTTATTAGGTTGCTGAGGGCCTCACTAAGTTGCTGAGGCTGGTCTTGAACCTTCCGTCCTCCTGTCTCAGCCTCCCAAAGACTGGGATTAGAGGTGTGCACCACCATACAGAGCTAAAAAAAAATTTTAAGTGTATCAATTAATTAACCATTATTAATATGATAGCTAATTTTGAATTGTTCATCCCAGGTGACAGAATGCCTTAATTTAGTTGTTTGCCTACTTAATAGATTCAGCAAGATCTTTTTTCATATCTCCTCTTTTGCTATACTTCTATTCCTCAAGAGATTTGCTTATCTTTGGCTCTGCAGAAAATCTGGTGTAGGTCAATGAAAAACAAGAAGAAAAGGCTTTCTGTTCAACTGAAAACAGAATAATGAGATATTACTGTGGATTGGATAATTTACATCTTCATAAAAAAGACACTGATGTATCACACTCAAGAAATATAGATGATAGCTGGGCATGGTGGCGTACGCTTGTAATATCAGTACTTGGAAGGCTGAGACAGGAGGATCACAGGTTCAAGGATAGCCTCAACAAGTAGTAAGACTCTTATCAACCTAGTGAGACCCTATTTCAAAACGAAAAATTTAAAAAAGGGCTAGGGGAGTAGCTCAGAGGCGGAATGACCCTGGGTTCAATCCCTAGTACCACAAAAAGAAGAAAAAGAAAGAAAAGAAATGTAGATGTTGGTAGGAAATGGTGAGGTTTGCGAGGTCCTGAAGCCATACTTGGTTGGAGCGGCTTTCTCTCCAGTGTGCACGTGGTGCTTATCACACTGTGGGAGGGTGGCGCTTTCACCTTGATAAACTGCCATTAGATTTGTGAGTGATTTTCTTGCCCATGCTCACCTATGGTGCCTGCAATGGGCCATGTGGTAAGACCAGTGCTCTGCCTGGAAACTGGCTTACCTTCTGTTTGTTTTGTTTGGTTTTGTTGGTACTGGGGTTGAACCCAGGGTCATTGAACCTCCGAACTACACTCCCAGCCCTATATTTTTATTTTTATTTTGAAACAGGGTCTCACTAGGTTGATGAGAATCTCACTAAGTTGCTGAGGCTGTCCTCGAACCTGTGATCCTCCTGTCTCGCCTCCCAAGTACTGGGATTACAAACGTGTACCACCATATCCGGCTCACCCTCTGTTTTATCACTAGTGTCTTGATGCCAGATGTGGAAGATCTCATTCGACAACAGACTGCCAACGACACTGTCAGCCCTCGGGCCTCCTCCTCATACTATGAACAGTACCACTCGCTCAATGAAGTAAGCACTGCTTCAGAGTCACAACTTTGACTTAACTAGCATTCCATTTCAACCATGAGAAATTATCAAAGAATCATAATTGGTGGAGGTAAAAAAAAATCACGCTTAAGGTTGATTATATGATGGTAATTCATCCTTTTGCAGATCTCATCCCTGGGAAGGTTGCATCATATTTGGTAAGCTGCCTCTAAACAGGATGTTCGTTCACAGCTAAGTGTATTTCTGACTTCTCTGAATAACACTGCATACTAAAGAACAATGGAGCCGGGCACGGTGGGGCACACCTGTGATCCCAGTACTTGGGAGGATGAGACAGGAGGATCAAAATTTTGAGGCCAGCCCCAGCAACTTAGTGAGATCTGTTTCAAAATTTAAAAAAGGGCTGATTGTATAGCTCACAGTTAGAAAGCCCCTGGGTTCAATCCCCAGTACCAAAAAAACAAAAAACACAAAACAAAAACAACAACAAAAATCAATGGAAAATAAAGAAGAGAAACTGCCACCAAAACAATTACCAGTCCAATGACTCACGTTTCTTTGGACTATTACCCTAATTTTACTTCTACTGAATTTTCCTCTTTCTGAATAATTGCCAGTTTATGTGTGTGTGTGTGTGTGTGTGTGTGTGGTATTGGGGATTGAACCCAGGGGCATCCATTTCTTCTAGGGGAAATTTGAAAACGTCACTGCTGTTCAGTTGTTCTCCGTAGGTTTTCACATAGCACACTAAGAGCCATTTCTCCATATTTGTTAGTTGAAGGGTAAATCCCTCAGAGGACTTTCTGTTTTGTACAGAATATTCCAAATAATAAAATACCTTGATCACTTTTGTTCTTTCTTAGGAGTATGCTGCTGCTACATTGCCCAATATAGGCATCTTTAAAATCATCTTTGACTAGGTGGGCAGAAACTGTAAGGGACCACATCCATATTTTTAAAACATCCAAGACTTAGGTAATAAGAACGAATTTTATATTTAATCTTTAGGAGCACTTGCTCCTTTCCAGCTAGTTAACCAGGACTCTGTATACTTTTAGAATTCATGTCCCTGGCTGACTGATGGGGTCTTAATATTGCTACCCCTCCTTTACCTCTCCTACCTAAAGATTTTTAAAAATACCTATATTGGGCAATATAGCTTTAAATATATTTTTAAATTATTCTGTTCAAAGAAGTTATGTTGCCTTGCCATATCCCAAAGAAGGATTTGGAATGATATAGGAAGGGAAAACAATTATATGACTGTATTTATTTTTTGGGGGGATCCCATGACAAAATACAATAGACTGTAGCTTAAATAATAGAAATGTATTTGCTCAGCCGGGCGTGGTGGCGCACACTTATAATCCCAGTACTTGGGAGGCTGAGACCAGAGGATCCGGGTTTGCGGCCAGCCTCAGCTACTTAGTGAGGCCCTCCACTACTTAGCGAGCCCCTGTTTCAAAATAAGGAATAAAAAATAGGGCTGGGGGTGGGGCTGGGAGGTAGAATGCCCCTGGCTTCAATCCCCAGTACTGCAAAAAAAAAAAAAAAGAAATGTATTTGCTCACGGCTCTGGAGGCTGAAGCCCAAGACTAAGATGTTGGCAGGTTTGGTTCTTATCAGTACATCAGTCAGATTGGATTAGTGCTTCATTTAAATTAATCAAATTAAATGAATCACTATCTCCAAATAGAGTCACATTCTAAGGTACTTGAGGGTTAGGGTTTATGCCACCACACCCGGCTCATATGAACTCTTGAATGATGGTAAGAGGATCTCACACACAAGCAGGGACTCGATGTGATGAGCCAATTAAGATATCTGTCAGGGGCCATACATTGAAGATTAGTTTTTACTATTTTGTTCCACATTTCTTAGTACTTTTTGGCTCTTTCTCTAAACCTTGGCATTTATCAAAACTTTTATTTTATTAATGTTTCCTAACAGAAGAAGAAACATCCCATCCCAAGTGTTTTATTTTTATTTGTTTATTGTGGTACTGGGGGTTAAGCCCAGGGGCATTCAACCTCCAAGCTACACCCCCAGCCTTTTTTAATTTTTATTTTGAAACAGGGTCTTGCTAAGTTGCTGAGGCTGGCCTCGAACCTGTGATCCTCCTGTATCAGCCTCCCAAGTACTGGAATGATAGGCGTGCACTACCACGCCTGGCCCCAAGTGTTTTAATTTCCCATATACAAAGGTTTTAGAGGACTCTGATTTCTTTGAAGAAGTTGTCTCCTTCCTTTGGTCAGGAAATACTTTGAACTTGTCCTGTGACTAACCTCCAGTTTTCATTTGGATAGATCTATTCTTGGATAGAAGTTATAACTGAGAAGCATCCTGATATGCTTAAAAAAATCCACATTGGATCCTCATATGAGAAGAATCCACTTTATGTTTTAAAGGTATGTTATTAGGAAAGCCCCTGTTCTTGCAACTTGAAGGGAGGGATTAGTTCTCCAGTGGTGTTTGTTATAACTTGCATCTTTTTTTTTTTTTAGTTATGGAAATATCTGCATTTCAGTTGTCCCTCAACTTGAATATCTAGCTATTTAGGGGTTGTTATTACCTCTAATAATGTAGTGATGATGTAAGAGTAGAAATTACAGCTCTAGAATCAACTCTGTGTTTACATGATATTAGATAAGCAATTTAACTTCCATGGGTGTCAGCTTTCACATTTATAAAATGAAGAAAGTGGTCTGGATTATTTTTCAAGTTCTGGTCTTATTTACACCACTACCACTTCAGACTGACTTAGTCTGAGAGAGAGAAAGAAGGAGACAGAAAAGCCGATTATTGAACTAACTTTAGTGCAGATGTTGAAACCAAAGTAAGAGCTGAACAACCAAACCTAGGAAAGGAGAGGAACCAGGGCCATGATGTTTGATAAAATGATGGTTCATTTTATGAATAGTGTGTCATATGCTCCAATCACTGTCCACTCGGTTGTTTATTTTCAGTTGCAAAATGTTATGGGAGAGAATCTGATCAACCTATTGTTCCTTGGAGAAGGTATTTTTCTGCCTTGAATAAGTTGGTCTTAGTTATATATTTCAGTGAAAATAGCCACTGGGAGAATCCCCAGTGCCACACACACACAAAAAAAATAGGGTCTTGCTAAGTTGCTGAAGATCTTGCTAATTTGCTAAGGTCTTTCTAAATTGCTGAGACTGGCCTTGAACTTGCAATCCTCATGTGTTGGCCCCCCAAGTACTGGAATTACAGGTGTGAGCCACCGTGCCCAGCAAATGAGAGTTATTATACGGAGACTTTGTTTCTTTCTTTCTTTTTTTTTTTTTGCTACTGTTTGCTTTTCTCTGAATAGGTTTCTGGAAAAGAACAAACAGCCAAAAATGCCATGTGGATTGACTGTGGAATCCATGCAAGAGAATGGATCTCTCCTGCTTTCTGCTTGTGGTTCATAGGTTATGTAAGTAGTCCTGTTCCGTTAGGCCACTGTTTTTCAATGCGAGGTCCAACATCACAGGTGGCAGAATCAGCTGGGCCCTAATTAAAATGCATTCCTCCAGGTCATATCCTAGAATTCTTGACTCAAACATCTGAAAGTGAAGTTTGGAAGCGACAGTGCTCACCTGCTTTACAAATGACTTCTATACACACTGTTTGAGAACCATAACTTCAAGCGTTTTAAATCACTCTACAGAGCCAGGCATGGTGGCACATGCCTGTAATCCCAGTACTTGGGAGGCTGAGACAGGAGGATCACAGTTTCCAGGCCAACCGTAGCAACTTATCGAGACTCTCAGCAACTTAGTGAGACACCGTTTCAAAATATAAAATAAAAAAGGAATGGAGGTGTAACTCGGAGGTCAAATGCCCCTGGGTTCAATCCCCAGGACCCATCAATCAGTAGGCTCCAAGGTGAACTTTTAAGTCTCTTACTACCTTATATAACTCAATAAAGGTTGCAAAAATCATATAGACAAGTCTCAGCAAAAGTAATAGTACACTTAGGGAGCTTGGGGCCAGTTACTTCTTTCTGTGCTTCTCATTCATTTTCGGGAGGCCAAATTAGATCCCTTCTACTTCTGCAGAGGCAAGTAGCTGAGACTGACTTGGGCATGTCTGCAGTGCCACAGCCAAAACCCAGCACAGGGTCTGGCTTATCACTGGAGCCCAACTCGTATGTGCTGAGCATCACAGGTTGCTCAGTACTTTCTTTATCAACTGGCTGTTCTCACTGCTAACCTCCCTCTGAACTTCTGCCGTGGAGAACGCTCATCTAACTTCACACCGAGTTGCCAGTCTCCACCCTCAGAGCCCGCACAGAATTCTCTCTGCTTCTCCTGGCCTTAGCTGATGTGTGACTTCTGAAGGACACTGCCTCGTAGTAGCTCCACCAAGTACAGGGGCTGCTCTTTTTTTTTCTTCTTCACATTATCATGTGAAATTAACTCAAAATGTTTCAGAGACCAAAATGTAAAAGCTCAAATTATAAAATCCTTAGAAGAAAACTTTTAGAAGTAAACTTTTATGACCTTGTATTAGGTGATGATTTATTAGAAAAGACACAAGAAACAAAAGCCATAGACATAAAAGAGAGAACACAAAAGAGGGATAATGAGACTACAAAAATTAAAAAACTTGTGTTTTTCAAAGGACAGCATACAGAAAATGAAAAGACAACCCACACAATGAGAGAAAAATTTTGCTAATTATATCCGCGATAAAAGACTCATACCCAAAATATATTAAGAACTCTTCCAATCAATAATAAAAAAGACAACCCAATTTAAAAATGTGCAAAGGATCTGAATAGACCATTCTCCAAAGAAGATATACAAATGGTCAATTAAATAGTAATTATTAGTCATTAGGGGAATGCAAATCAAGGCCACAGGGAAACTTACCAGGATGGCTAAAAAAAAGATAGATAGATAGATGATAGATGAAGCTGGAAGCGGTGGCGCAAGCCTGTAATCCCAGTATCTAGAAGGCTGAGACTGGAGGATTGCAGTTTTGAGGACAGTCTCTGAAACTTAGCGAGACCCTCAGCAACTTAGCAAGACCCTGTTTCACACTAAAAAAAAAAAAAAAAAAAAAAAAAAAAAAAAAAAAAAAAAAAAAAAAAAAAAGGCACACAGAGCACAGACTGTTTTAGCCCTTCCCCTTAAAAGAGCCCTGCCCTGAGAAAAAGGAATCCCAGGGCTAATGCTAATCATCTCTCAGAGCCTAGCTTCTTGCTGAATGACTTATCCAACCAGTGGGAAAGAGAAAACAAAGGGAAGCAGATGAAGAAACCCACCATAGCACGTCTACTAAAGATTCAGCCAACATTGTAAAAATTAAAATGGCAAATAGTGTTTAGAACACAATAGGCTCTCTTGATAGAGCTCTAAGGACAAATGCTACATTCTTCCTGAAAAATGGCACCAAATGTAAATTTGCAAATTTATAGCACAAAAATGTATTTAACTGGTTGCTTGACTATTCAAATTGTGTGTGTGTGTGTGTGTGTGTGTGTGTGTACCTGGGAATTGAATCCAGGAGCATTCTACCTCTGAGCTATACCCCAGCATTATTTTGTTTATTTATTTTTATTTTGAAGCAGTGTATCACTAAGTTGTAGAGGGTCTCGCTGGCCATGAACCTGCGATCCTCCTGTCTCGGCCTCCCTAGTACTGGGATTACAGGCGTGCGCCTCCACACCTGGCATGCTTAACTATTTAAAATATGTTTTTTAGCCTGGCATGGTGGTGCATGCTTTTAATTTCAGTACTTGGGAGGCTGAGACAGGAGGATCGCAGGTTCGAGGACAACCTCAGCAATTTAGTGAGACTTTCAGCAACCTAGTGTGAACCTGTTTCAAAATAAAAAATAAAATAGGGCTGGGGTGTAGCTCAGAGGTCAAATGGCCCTGGGTTCAATTCCCAGTTCGAAAAAAAAAAGATGTTTTTTCTCATTCTAAAAATTTAACTTCCTTTCATTAAGACTTTATTTCTGACTTGTAGTAGATTACAAAACAAAGTAAAACAAAACTTGGACTTTTTCTTTCCTTTCATGTTTCATACGTAATTATCCTGGCAAATAATTTTAATAAGACTTTGGTGATTATTTTATGGAAACAGGGATCTAGTATTCCAAATACTTAAAAGGAAAATGGTAAAGTTTCAGCTACAAGTAAGGTGGGATTTTGTGTGTGTGTGTGTGTGTGTGTGTGTGTGTGTGTGTGTGTGTGTTTGTAGTCCTGGGGCATTCTCCGAGCTACACACCGAGCCCTATTTTATTTTATTTTATTATTTTATTTTATTGGTTTTTTTTGTGTGTGGTACCAGGTATTGAACCCAGGGGCTTTCTACCTCCGAGCTACATCCCCGGCCCTATTTTTTGTACTTTATTTTGAAACCGGGTCTCACGAAGTTGCAGAGGGCCTCACTAAGTAGCTTAGGCTGGCCGCGAACCCAGATCCTCTGGTCTCAGCCTCCCAAGTACTGGGATTACAAGCGTGCGCCACCACCCCCGGCTTATTTTTGTTTTGAAACAGGGTCTCACTAAGTTGATGAGAATGTCACTACTTGCTGAGGCTGTCCTCGAACCTGTGATCCTCTTGTCCCAGCCTCCCAAGTATTGGGATTACAAGTGTGCACCACCACACCCGGCGTTAAGGTGGGATTTAAAAGGTACTTTTGTCAATAATGAAAAAAAACTCACAAATATCTTTTGAGTAAAGTTAAAGGCAACAATTATAAATTAACCCACAAATTAAAATGAAGCAATGTTGTCACAAATGAAATTTTAAAGCCAAAGTTAAATTCTAGATGAAATGATTTACCCAGCTACAACATGTCTCTGTGGTTCACCTGCTTGCATATTTGGTCATTTTGGAGTAAACTTTGTGGATGCCTTGGATCGTGCTGAAATATGTGACCCTAAACTGGGTATGAATCTAAAAGAAAGAGGAACAAATTCCTGATGATGTATATGAGGAACTCAGAGTGAGTATTTAGGAAAAGCTACTACTGATTTTAAAGCCAAATGACCAGATGTTTGGGAAAAACACACAATTCTAGCAAAAATTAAGCTTAATGACAAGTTCTAAGAACAATGCAGGATAGTATTTAATCAGGTCTGGGGATAAGACAAGGTTAGTGTAAGTTCTGATAGAGGTTTTTGTTGTTGTTTTGTTGTGGTAC
Organism: Glis glis; assembly: GCA_004027185.1. NCBI lineage: Eukaryota > Metazoa > Chordata > Mammalia > Rodentia > Gliridae > Glis > Glis glis. The sequence goes on along the minus strand of PVJS01006002.1, from coordinate 11,430 downwards.
TGGGGATTGAACCCAGGGTCTCGTGCATGCTAGGCAATCGCTCTAACACTGAGCTACATCCCCAGGCCTTATAAGCTCTGAATAATATAGATTATTGAAAAATGAACTGAACTGTATCTAAATTTTTGTTTCCTTAACTCTTCATAGTGGGCTTTATGACTTTAATTAAAAAATCCTTTTTGAAGGACAGTTTTTAAATGTATAGTTCTAGGACTGAGGATATAGCTCAGTGGTAGAGTATCTGCCCAGCATGCATGAGCCCATGATTTTAATATCCAGCATGAAAGCTGGGCGTGGTGGCACACGCCGGTAATCCCAGTACTTGGGATTTTTTCTAAAAAAATCCAGCATGGCAAAAAAGGGGAAAAAGAAAGGAAAAAAGTATGGTTTATTTTCTGCCTCTATTAAATAGGAAAAGCATGTGCAGGGCATTTACCACCACTTGGTAGCAGAGTACCCTAAATTCACTCCATTTAAAACATATTCTAGCCAGGCACAATAGCGTATGCCTGTAATCCCAGTACTTGGGAGGCCGAGACAGAAGGATCACAGGCTCAAGGCCAGTATGCAATAACTTAATGAGACTCTGCTTCAAAATAAAAAACTTTAAAAGGGAGGGTGAATAGAAACTTGGCTAGGGGTGTAGTTCAGAGGTAGAACGCCCTCGGGTTCAATTCCCAGTACCACAAACAACAACAAAAATTCCTAAAAGTTAAATCTGCAAATTGAAAAGTGACTTTTGAAAAATAAAATCACATAAAAAGACTAAGTTTAGGACTGCAAATGAGATGTTGTTAAACATACTTGGCTTAATTTCTAGGTAACTGAATTCTATGGGACAGAAAAGACATATACTAATATCCTGAGGCACATGGATTTCTATGTTATGCCAGTGATTAATGTGGATGGTTATGACTACACATGGAAAAAGGTAGGTAAAAGCAAAAAAAAAAACAAAAAACAAAAAACAAAACATGCCTTCATTGGGGATATACAATATAGAGGTCGAATTATTCATAGAATACTGAATCTTGGCCCAAGGTCTTATTATGAAATAAAAGTTCATTTTATTATAAAAAACTTGAAACATAAGTGAAAGTAAACATAATTGTATATAGTAACCTCCTGTGTTCCCATCACACAGCTTCAATGATAACTTGTATTAGCTGGGTGTGGTGCTGCATGCCTGTAATCCCAGTCTCACTTGGGAGGCTGCGACAGAGGATCACAGGTTCAAGGACAGCCTCAGCAACTTAGTGAGACCCTCAGCAACTTAGGGATACCCTGTTTCAAAATGAAAAATGTATTTTTATATTTATTTATTTATTTATAGTACTGGGGATTGAACTCAGGGGCATTCTACCTCCGAGCTTCACCCCCAGCCCTATTATTTATTTATTTACTCATTTATTTATTTATTTATTCATTCATTTATTTATTTATGGTACTGGGGATAGAGTCCAGGGGCATTCTATTTTTTTATTAGATTTTTTATTCTTTATTTTGAAACAGGGTCTCACCAAGTTGCAGAGGGCCTCACAAGTTGCTGAGGCTGGCCGCGAAACCTGCAATCCTCCTGTCTCAGCCTCCCAAGTACTGGAATTACAAGCATCCCCCATTATGCCCGGCCTATTTTTATTTTATTTTATTTTATTTATTTTATTCTATTTTTTTGCGGTACTGGAGATTGAACCCAGGGGCATTCTACCTCCAGGCTACACCCCCAGCCCTATTTTTTTTATTCTTTATTTTGAAAGAGGGTCTCACTAAGTTGTGGAGGGCCTCGCTAAGTAGCTGAGGCTGCCATGAACCCGGATCCTTCGGTCTCAGCCTCCCAAGTACTGGGATTACAAGCATGTGCCACCACGCCCGGCCTATTTTTATTTTTGAAACAGAGTCTCGCTAGGTTGATGAGAATCTCTTTACTTGCTGAGGCTGTCCTCGATCCTGTGATCCTCCTGTATTAGCCTCCCAAGTACTGGAATTACACACTTGGGCCACCACGCCTGGCTCAAAATACAAAATTTAAAAGGGGCTGGGTGTGTAGCTCAGAGGTAGAATGTACCTGGGTTCAATCCCCAGTACCAAAAATAAAAATAACAAACAACAACAACCAAAATACTTGTATTAGTTATCTTTCCATTGCTGTGACAAAATGCCAGAGATAATTAACTTTAAAGGAGGAAAGGTTTATTTTGGCTCATGGTTTCAGAGGTTTCAGCCCATGGTCACTTGGCTTTGTTGTTTTGGGGACTGGGTAGAGGCAGAACATCATGGTGGGAAGCAGGTAGTAGAGCAAAGGTGCTCACCACATTGTGGCTGGGAAACAGTGAGAGAGGAGGGACCAGGGTTCCAATATCCCCTTCAACCTCACAACCCGAACGACCTGACTTCCTCCCACTAGTGCTCACCTCCTAAGGTGCCACCAGCTGGGAACCAAGCTGTCAACACATGGGCCTTTGGGGGTCATTTAAGATCCAAACCATAACACAACTCATGGCCAAGCTTTTTTTATCTATATCCTCCATCCACTTCCACCTTACTCATATTGTTTGAAGAAAATCTCAGATACCATAGCATCATTTCATTAATAAACATTTCAGCATGCAACTAAAAAAAAAGACTATTTAAACAATAACCAGCATTCAAAAAAGAGAGCATTGACACTCATAGTTTTGAGTTGAGATACAAATTTATTTTGCTTTTCTTTGCAGGAACTCAGAATGAGCCTGTGCATAAAATTAATTGAAAGTAAATGAGACTAAACAATAAGGCTGGTTGGGTGTGTTGGTGTAGGCCTGTAATCTTAGTACTTGGGAGGCTGAGACAAGAGGATCACAGGTTCAAGGACAGCTTCATCAACTTAGCAAGACCCTGTTTCAAGATAAAAATTTTAAAATAGGGCTGGGGGTTGTAGCTTGGAGGTAGAATGCCCCTGGATTCAATCCCCACTACCACCACCACCACAACAACAAAAAACAATAAGGCCAATATGCAGCCTAGTGGAACCCTATAATTTTTTTTATTTGTACAGGTCAAAATTTGTCAAATACTACCATTTTGTTTGGTTCAAACTAAGATAGTTTGAGTGAGCATGACTGAGACCCTGATAGAAATGGGGCTTTGTGAAAGGAATACTGGGAAGAGAGTGGCAGATGTCCTGAGGGAAGGTGTGGGATGAAGGAGGGAAACCCAGCCTCGGCACCTTGAACTTCATGGCATGTCTTTCCTTGAGCCACAAACATGGCCACCCTGGTTATCTGTCCTGTTTTGTTTACTCAGAATCGAATGTGGAGAAAGAATCGTTCTTTCCATGAGAACAACCGCTGCATCGGAACAGACCTGAATAGGAACTTTGCTTCCCAACACTGGTGTGGTAGGTTGCTTGCTTTATTTCTAGCATTATCTCTTCTTTAAGAGGGTTAAAGATGGGCGTGGTGGTGCACACCTATAACCCCAGTACTTGGGAAGCTAAGACAGGAAGATTGAAGGTTCAAGGACAGGCTCAGCAACCTAGTGAGACCCTGTTTTTGAAAACAAAAAAATAAGACAGGTGTGGTGGCCTATTCCTGTAATCCCTGTACTTGGGAGTCTGAGACAGGTAGATCACAGGTTTGAAGTCAGCTTTAGCAATTTAGCAAGGCCCTCAGTAATTTAGTAAAACCTTGTTTCAAAATTAAAATAATAATAATTATAATAACAACAAAACAGGGCTGGGGGTGTAGCGCAGAGGTAGAATGCCCCTGGGTTCAATTCCCAGTACCACCAAAAAAGAAAAGAAAAAAAAAGAGGGTTAGAAAGATCTGATAACTTTAATTATAGGGGAGGCCTGTCTGAATTGAGGAATCATTTAAATAATGAACTTTAGAGGTAAATGTAATGCTGTGGATGTAAACTAGAATCAATATATCACTCTAATCTCTCCTTGCTGTTTCCTCATATTTAAGATAAAAGGAGGTGGGGCCATTTCTTTTTTTCTTTTTTTTTTTTTTTTTTACTGGGGATTGAACCCAGGGGCATTTAACCTCCAAGCTACACCCCCAGCCCTATTTTTTATTCTTTATTTTGAAACAGGGTCTCACTAAGTTGCAGAGTTGTGTTGGGGTGGAGGGGTTGGTACAGGAGATTGAAGGGGGGTTCTCTACCATTGACCTACACCCGAGGCCTATTTACTTTTTATTTTGAGACAATGCCTCACTATGTTGCCCAGGCTGATCTCAAACTTGTGAACCTCCTGCCTCAGCCTCCCAAGTCACCGGGGATTATAAGTGTGTGCCACTGTGCCTGGCAGGACCAGTTCTTTAAGGTCCCTTCTATCCTTCAAAATTCTAAGATTCTATTATTTTAGAATATCAAGGACATAATTATTAATATTTCACTTTAAGAAATTAATAACATTCATCATTAGGATATCACAGACCTAGCGTGGAGAGAGGATCTCTCTTTTTTCAATTGTACTGGTAAATGTTTTCTTTTATAGTGTTTGTAAACATTTTTCTTTTGTTTTAGCCATTCACTTTCTTAGCATGTTCTTTCTTTTACAAATAATATTAAAATACTAAAAATAATGAAAATGTAAAAATAATATAAAGATAAGCACCGTGGGGATGTATTATTCTTTGATTTGAATGAGCTAAGGTACTCAGTGAATATTGATTTACGGGTTCGAGAATAATCTGCTCTCGTGGAGGTAGGTGTTATTTCACCTTTCTTCCTGCCCCCTAACATTGTATTTCATAATACTACATTTTTTAGCTGGGCATGGTGGCTCATGCTTGTAATCCCAGTACTTTCAGGTTGAGAAAGGAGGATCTCAGGTTCTCAGGTTTGTGGCCAGCCTCAGCTACTTAGTGAGGCCCTCTGCAACTTAGTGAGACCCTCTTTCAAAATAAAGAATAAAAAATAGGGCTGAGAGTATAGCTTGGAGGTAGAATGCCCCTGGGTACAATCCCCAGTACTGTAAGAAAAAAAGAACTACTTTTTTTGTGTGTGTGTGCTACTGGGGATTGAACACAGAGGCATTCTACCTTCGAGCTATACCCCAGACCTACTTTTTTTATTTATTTGGAAACAGGGTCTCATTAGGTTAATGAGATTCTCACTACTTGCTTAGGCTATCCTTGAACCTGCTATCCTCGAATCTGTGCCACTGTTAGGAGTAAATTTTTATGGCGTCATTAAAAAAGACACATAGTTGAAAGCAGCTCGGCAAGGCAAATTTTACTTTTTGCAAAAAGGGTTCCTGTCACCAGGAAGGTCTGGCATACAAGAACAACATGGAGGAAATTGCTGGGTGTTTTATCTTTAGCGCGGGGCTTCTGTGCTGTGTTTCTATTGGTGGGAACACAGCCTCACAATCTTTATGCCATTGGCTGAAGGGGACGCTGGGGGAGGGGTCAGCACTCACAATTTTTAGGAAATGCCATCTACAAAAATACAAGCACAGGTACACAAATACAGTTACACAAATGGCAGCTTTACAACATAGTGCCCAAGTCAAGCCATTCCTTTGATAGAAAAGATCTATTTCTCACACCACCATGTGCAGCTGTAGCTATTTCTTAAATGTAGTATTATAGCTGGGCATGGTGGCACACGCCTGTAATCCCAGTATTTGGGAGGCTAAGACAAGAGGATTGCAGATTTGAAACCAGTCTCAGCAATTTAGCAAGACCCTCAGCAACTTAGACCCTGTTTTAAAATAAAAAATAAAAACAGGGCTAGGGATATAGCTCAGAAGTAGAATGCCCCTGGGTTCAATCCGCAGTGCCAACAACAACAAAAACGAAAGAGCTACAAAACAAAATTAAATTGAACAATGAGCTAAAATCATCTATATTTTTGAAAATGGGCATACGAGGCTTGGTGCGGCCAAGGGAGAGAAGCTATTGTACCCACAGAAACATCCTCTTCTTCCCATACTTTTGCCCTACACAATCCAGCATTCATGATTTCCTTCAAAAGAAGTAAAAATTTGTGATTTTGAACATTGCATCATTATCCTGGAGTACATGTGAAAGCCTCACAACAAAGCGCTGGCCTTGTTCCTTGATTTCCTCCCCCTTCTGGGCTGGAACTCCATGAGGGCGAGGGCGAGGGCGAGGGCGAGGGCGAGGGCGAGGGCGAGGCCAGTGCCTGGTACATGGAGGGCTTGTGTCAAATATCAATGAAACGAATCTGTGAATGAATTTAGTTGCTGCAGAAGGACCATCAAGGCAGGTGCAGTTAATCCTGACTTGGGCCTGAGGGACCTACTCTGTGGTTTCCCTAAGAGCCATACTTAGGATTCCTAAGAAGGGTGTCTATTGAGGCCCACAGGCTGCTGCAAATCAAACAACTGGCCAGTGACTCAGAGGAGCAGCTGCTAACATGAAAAATAAAACAAATAAATAGAGCCGAGAGTTACTAAATGCCAAGCAGTTTACATATTTTCATGTCCTAGGTTTTACTATCTACATATTATAAATAAAGATAGACTTTAAAAGGTTAAGTTGAGCCAGGTGTAGTGGTACACACTTGTAATCCCAGCACTTCGGAGGCTGAGACAGGAGGATCGCAGGTTCAAGAGCAGCCTCAACTATTTAGCAAGATCCTCAGCAACTTAGTGAGACCTTGTTTCAAAATAAAAAATAAAATAGGGCTGGGTGTAGCTCAGAGGTAGAATGCCCCTGGGTTCAATCCCAGTACCAAAAAAAAAAAAATCACAATTAAAAAAAGGTTAAGCACCAGGCGTGGTGGCGCACGCTTGTAATCCCAGTACTTTGGGAGGCGGAGACTGGAGGATACAGGTTCGTGGCCAGCCTCAGCTCGCTCTCTCCCCCCCCCCACCTAATGAGGCCCTTTACAACTTCGTGAAACCCGGTTTCAAAATAAAGGATAAAAAATAAGGCCGGGGGTGTAGCGCGGAGGTAGAATGCCCCTGGGTTCAATCCCCAGTACTGCAAAAAAAAAAAAAAAAAAAAGGTTAAGTCTTGTTCTAGTCCTTTCTATGTTGCTAATAATACAATACTAGAGATTGGGTAAGTCCTAAAGAAAAGGTGTTCACTTGGCTTATAGTTCAGGTCCTAGGGCAAGGGGCTGCATCTGGTGATGGCCTTCTTGTTGGCAGAGTCCTGAAGCAGCACAGGGCATCATGTGGCAAGAAATAGGGCATGCTCAGAGAGGAGAGACACAGTCAAATTGGCTTTTATAATAGACCCACTTTCAAGACAGCCCATTAACCCATGTTAAACTGCTAATCACATGACTAGATTAATCCACTCATGAGAACAGAGCCCTAATCACTACTTAAAGGTCCCACCTGGTCCTACTTCTTAATATCTTATAATGGTATTAAATTGAATATAAATTTTTGAGCAGACAAACTATATTCAAACCATAGCAAGTCCCTTGCTCAAGGACACAGAGCTAAGAAGTGGCAGAGTTGGGGTATAAACCCAGGCTGACTGACAACAAACTTTTAAAAATTCTTCTATGTCTGACAATCACTCTTCAATTATTTCCCTTTCAGAACTTCTTATTTTGTCTTTTGCTGTTCAGTTTTCTCTTCATATTTTAAGTCAGTGTTCTCTTGCTTGAATAGCCAAGTAGTCAAAATATGTTCTGTTTTGTCATCAAGAAACACCCGAGTCCCCTCTTAGGCATGTGATGTTTTATTACAAAACACAAGAGTTAAAAGTAGAAACAGAATCAGGAAGCATGTATGGACAAGAGAGTCCCCAATAAACCAAAAAGTAATTATGGAACTCTTTTCTTTCTTTCCTTCCTTCCTTCCTTCCTTCCTTCCTTCCTTCCTTCCTTCTTCCTTTCTTGGTACTGGGGATTAAACCCAGGGACATTCTCTGTTTGAGCTACATCTCCAGCCCTTTTTGTTTTGAAACAGGGTCTTACTAGGTTGCTGAGAGTCTTGCTAAATTGCTGAGGCTGTCCTGAAACCTGTGATTCTCCTGTCTCAGCCACTCAAGTACTGGCATGACAGACATGTGCCACCACACCCAGCTTGTAAACAACCCTTTTCTACCAAGCATTCCAACATCTCTTCAGTGCTATGTAAGCAAGACAGCAATAAAGAAATAAATCTTATCTTTTCCATGTCCCTACAGCTAGAATGTGCCTTTATGGTAATTTATGTTAAAAGATCACATCACTGACTAACAGGAAATGACATATCAATACTGCTTACTCATTTTTATACTCATTTTATTCTTCTGTATTAAAAAATTGTGTGTTGGGGATGGGATAGGGGTAGGTTGCAGTGGGGTGTCTTAGTCTGCTAGGGCTGCTGTAACAAAACACTGTAGACTGGGTGGCTTACACATCGGCAGTTTATTTCCTCATACTTCTGGAGACTGGAAGACCAAGATCAAGGTGCCAACAGAGTGAGTTCTCCCTCACTGGCTTGTGGATGGTTGCCCTCTTGCTGTGTGCTGTGTCCTCACATGGTCTTTTCTCTCTATAAGTACCTCTATAAGTTCTCTCTCTTTCTTTCCTCCTCCTCCTCCTCCTTCTTCTCCTCCTCCTCCTCCACCTCCTCCTCCTCCTCCTCCTCCTTCTTTTTCATACTGGGGATTGAACCCAGGGGCGTTCTATCTCTGAGCTATACCCCCAGCCCTATTTTATGTTTTATTTTGAAACAGGGCCTCATTAAGTTGCTGAGGCTGGCCCTGAACCTGGAATCTTCCTGTCTCAGCCTCCCAAGTACTGGGATTACAGGCATGCACCACCATGCCTGGCTTCTCTCTCTCTTCTAAGGGCATCAGTCACATTGGATTAGGGCCCTACTCTACCACTTTATTTAACCTTATCATCTTAAAGGCCCTGTCTCTAAATATAGTTACATTGGGGGTTAGGCCCTCAACATAGGAATTTGGGGAAAACACACTTCAATTCAGTCCATAATGGGGGACATGTTATAAGAACCTCTGGTCTCAAACTTCCTAAGATAGCACCACTCTTTTTCTAAAATATTGAGTTAAGTTTTTGCAACTGGCATGCAAAATCTTTCAGTTCAATCTTTCATAGAAAATCTTTCATTTCTTTTTATATGAGACTGTAGTGTTTGTTTGTTTGTTTTGGTACTGGGGATTGAACCAGGAGCATTCTACCTCCAAGCTACACCCCTCAGCCCTTTCTTATTTTTTATTTTGAAACAGGGTCTCACTAGGTTGCCGAGAGTATTCCTAAATTGCTGAGACTGGCCTTGAACCTGTGATCCTCCTGTCTCAGTCTCCAAAGTACTGGAATTACAGACCTGTGGCACCATGCCCAGCAAATTGCATTCTATTTCTATTAAACAGCCCTGGTCTTGGGTTTTATATTAGAGCGCCACTTCTCTTTTCAACTCTTTCATGCTCTTCCAAGCCTCTATTCCCTGTAAATGATCTTTATTTTCTATAATTATATAATGGGGGGGAAAGGGCAGGAATATTCAAAGGTGACTGAACTATAAAAATGTTTTTTCCAATCAAAACAAATAAAATGCTTAGAAAATAATTAAAAAAATAAAAACAAGCTGGGCGTGAGCAATGTAGTGAGATCCTGATTCAAAACAAACAATACAAAGGTCTGGGGCTTGGAGGTAGAATGCCCCTGGATTCAAATAAATAAATAAATAAATAAATAAGATAATTAATTAATTAAAAATAAAAACAGCTGAATGTGGTAGCACTTGCCTATCATCCCAATCCTTGGGAGGCTGAGACAAAAAGATCTTAGGTTGGAGGCCAGCCTCAGCAACTTAGCAAGACCCTCAGCAACTTAGCAAGATCCTGTTTCAAAATAAAAATAAGAAGGACTGGAGGTGTAGCTCAGAGGAAGAATGCCCCTGGGTTCAGTCCTCAATACCAATAAATAAATAGAAAATATTTGGAAAGACCTTGGATGTTTAGCATATTTTCTCATAAGAAATGAATGCTTAACAAATATCAAGGCTGTTTTTGTTGTTAATAACAGGAATAAAGCAAAACAAGCTCAAATTAAAAAGATAGACTGTGTAAGGATAGCAGAGTAGCCCACGGAACCTAAGGGCAGTGGCGCAGCTGGATTCAGACACAGACAGGGACCGGGCCTGGAGCACTGCAGGGGAACCCAGGGAACATTTCCTTTCCCCATTTCATTTCTGTGATGCACACTGGCTTTCTTTGGGTCCCAATCCACATGATGATGATGATGATGATGATGGTGATGACGATGACAACAACAAAAACTATGATGATGATTATAAACATCAAGAGTTACAGAACACATATGATATGCCAGGCACTATGCAAAACACTTTGAATGCATTAGCTCCTTTGATCCTCATTCAGTCCTCATTTAATGTATAATTTTTCCATTTTGCAGATAAGAAAATCAAGATGTAGATAGGTTTGAAAACATTATCCAAGAACATATAGCTATCAAATGGCAAAGCCAAGAGTAGAATCAAGTGATTGGATTCTTAACAATATGTCATGTAGCCTCTTATCCCGAAGGATGCTTACCACCAACAGTGTCAAATCTGCATCTTCTACAATTGCAGTATGCACTTCCCTGGATTGCTGAGAGGATTCAATTAGATACTGCATAAACCTTAGCACAGTTTTTGACATATAGTGTGTGCCCTATGGGCATCGGCTGGTACTATGACTGCTGTTATCTTTATTTTTATTCAAGAGAGCAGCTGGACTGAGACTAGAATCTTTGTCTCAATTTCAAGTTATTATTGGAAGGATTCAGATTGGCAGAACACAAGTTAAAGACCCATTTCTGGGACCTCAACTGTTTACAGGAGGGAAATATCCATTAGGTTAAATATGGCACCTTGGCGCTACTATAATTTCTTTTCTTTTTTTTTTTTGTGGTACTAGGGATTGAACCCAGAGACATTCTACCTTCGAGCCACACCCCCCCAGCCCAATTTTTATTTCTTATGTGGAATCAGGGTCTCTCTAGGTTGATGAGTCTCACTACTTGCTGAGGCTGTCCTCGAACCTGCGATCCTCCTGTCTCAGCCTCCCAAGTACTGAGATTACAGGTGTGCGCCACCACGCCCAGCTTACTATAATTTCTTAGTGGAATGAATAAACATTATTCTGGTACCAAATATCACTATCCCATTTTATTTATGAAACATGTTAGCAAGTTAAAAGTAGCACAGAAGGCAGACTTGCATATTCTGAATTCCTGAGAGAGACTCTTTTTTATGGACCACACCAAGGAGCAATTTTTAGTCTGCAAATATCAGGAAAACCAAATTTACAGTGGATTAAAGAAAATGTAGTTTATTTTTCCTCATATAACCAGAAGTTTGGAAGCAGGCTGATGTCTCTGAGACTTTCCTGGCTGCTTTCTCAAGATTGTAAGAGGAGTGGATGAGGTGGCACATACATACTTATAATCTCAGTATTTGGGAGGCTGAGATAGGAAGATTGCAAATTCAAGACTAGCCTC
>PVJS01006001.1:0-61760 GCA_004027185.1 Glis glis | reverse complement strand
ATGAGACCCGGTTTCAAAATAAAGTATAAAAAAAAATAGGGCCGGGGGTGTAGCGCGGAGGTAGAATGCCCCTGGGTTCAATCCCCGGTACCGCAAAAAAAAAAAAAAATTCTGTTCTATTGAGTCATAAGAAGTAACCTACATGTCAGCATTGTCACAGCTATAACCTAAAAGACTTGACCATGTAACTTAGAGGAAGGAAGATTTATTAGCTCACAATTTCCTTGGAGATATTGGGGTTCAGTCCATGTGAGGCTGGGGACTGTGTTTCTCAGGGCATGGCAGCAGGAAGCATGAAAGGAAGAGCACATGGGCTGTGTACCTCACATCACAGAGATCAACAGCAAGAAAGTGAGCAACAATACACAAGCCTAGGCTGGAGATTTTTGTGCATAAGATCTCTGGAAAAAATATTCAGAATAAAATGTGCAAATGGTCATCATAAAATTACATTTCCATATATTAAACTGATTCTTTACATTTTTCTTCACAGAAAAGCAGAGAGAGAATAGTGAACTCAAGTCTTAGTCACATTGATTTTCCTACCAGAAATATCAGAGTGTAGCAATACATTCGCTACAGCTACACAAGAAGGAATAGGTTTATGTCCATACCTGTTAAGGCTGTACCTACGCTCTCCTTTCCAGGTATTCCCTGAAAAGCTGAGTTCTTGTCACTTCATGTATGGTTTGGATTACCCACCTGCTATTTTATAGAAACAGAAATGGAGTGGCTAAATAACTTGTTGAAGCTCAACTAGCATATTGAGATGAAAGTCAGGACTAAATATTGTATGTTATTGACATTGTTCTCTGTTGATGCTGTGTTATAGTGATTACATTTGTTATTCTTGTGAGAAAGTGAATGAGTGAATCAGACTAAGTACTATGTGAATATTAGGATGTCTATTTTAAATGCCCCAAAACATATGGCTTGGTTACCTTTGGCTAACATACGTGATAGTATGGTGAAGTCACTGCTATGCACTCAACTTGTTCCTCTGAGGAACAAGCTATCTACATTTCCCAGATTCTCCTTGTGCTGTGGGTAGTTTAGATGCTCCAAGGGCTACAGCTGATGCTTAGGTGCATGTGCCATACTTAGTGCTAGAGAAGCAGATCAGAGTTCCAAAGTATTCTCAAAAGTAATTGAATGGGATGGCAAATCAGTAGGACCTAAGAGGCAAGACAAGGATCTGTGACTCCTGCATAGTTAGGTACTAGAGGCTAAGTCTGCGTCAGTGAGAAAAGAGACTGATGTCAAAGACCAGAGACACCCCTGTGGAAGCTAATGAAAATAAAGGTTAGCAATCGTTGCAAGCAACCCTCTCATGACATCACAACATCATGTTAAATGCCTACCCCGTATTATAATTTGGATCACCTCCAGGGAGAGGGGGGAAAATGAAGAAAGAGGAGAAAGAAAATAAATCACATTAGTGTGAATCCTTAATTGTCCACATTAAACTTGGAAGTGAATAGGTTTCTAAACCAGCAATATCAGAACTAGCAGCAGATAGAAGTCCAGGTTGAAGTCACAATGGAGAAATATGTAATATCACATCTATAAAGATCAGATGCAGCATCCTCCCTAAATCACTTGAAGAGATACTCTAAAATTTACATTTCATGGCTGCTGATATTTAAAAGATAAAAAAGAAAAAAGAAAGGGGAAAAATGACATCCCAAATAAAACTCTACTGATATCCATTATTTTTACCCTTTCATTTTTCTCCCAACCTTTTCTCTTATCATTCCCAATTAATCTCTTCCTCTCCCTTCTTGGAGAGTTCCCATACCCAATCTCCAACTCACCAATTCATTCTGCTACTGTATACAATGTGTCATTCAACCCATCCATTTTTGTTTTTGTATATTACTCACTTCCCACTTTTTTCCCCAATTTCTGAACATGTTCTTTAAAATTACTGTTTGCTTCATGTTTTAATTTTCTTTATCTATTGGATAATATTTATAATGTGAAGTTTGAATTTTTATTTCTGTTGCATTAATTTTATTTTTTGGTAACAATTTTTTCCATTAGTGATTTGTACTGCATAGTTTTTGAGCTTCTCAGTAACTGTGAACTTATATTTTATTGGATCTACCAATTCTTTGACTAATATTTGCTATCAGAGAAGAATTACAAAAACATGGGCTATAACTTGAGCTTCTCTTGCTTAAAAGAGGTAATGATTGTATTTCATTCTAGACTCATAGCCCTTCCAGTCCTGTCTCATTTCTAGGGAACTTCTAGTAATGTTTCCCTTGTCATAGCTTTTATCTGGGACCCTAGCCTTCTGTCCTGATTGGTTCATGCAGAGGAGAACAAAGGTTAGAGATGAAGGAATGTTCAGGAACAGCCCAGGTGTGAACACTCACTGATAGAGGACCCCCTTCACAGCCAGATTCTAGTTGTCCTCTCTCTTTTTTTGCTGTGTCTGGCAATAGTGGGGTCAGCACTGTTATATTCCAGCTACATAGAGGTGAAAATGTAGGGAGAGGAAGGGACACAAATAGAATATCTAATCTAGACTGAGAATCTCATTTGAGGTTCCTGGCCTCCCCAATTTGTGAAATTCCCCACCACTCTGGTTTCATCAAGATGGAACCATCTTTGTCTTCCCAAAGACTTTTTTAGCTTTGTTAGTGCTGACTGAGTATTTTCTCATGGCTGTTGTCTTACACACTCTAAGGTATGTAACTCATATCGTATTGCATACTCTGGTGCAATGTCATTTGTTGGGAATTCAAGGTGAATTACATCTGCTAGAATTTTGCAGTGAGGAAGTTGGCTCTGACTTCATCAGTTCCCTTTACTATCCTGTGGTTGGTTCTATAAAAAAATAAAGGAGCCCGTGGTAGCTCACCAGGTTGCCCAGAGGCAAAAGAAACCACCAGTTTATATATAAAACACCTCCTAATTACTGACAGTTTCTTAAGAATGAAGACTATTTCAACTGTAACTTGATAGCAGGAGATTCAGAGTTTCATGTATAAGAGACACTTAATAGCTCTTTGTTAAAATAATTTGTTAAATGAAATGAGAAGGAAAGGAAAGCAGGTCATATGTTTTCTCTCTTAGGTGGAAGCCACGGAATAAGGGAGATACAAAAGGGACTTTCGGAAATGGAGGAGAAACCCCAGTAGAGCAAGGGAAGTGGTCCAGAGGAGGGTGGTGGTGGAGTGAGGGAGAAAGGAGGCAATTTCATTGAGATTATATACATATGTGATAATATCAATACCAATCTCAATATCATGTTTAGTGAAGGGGAGGAAGAGGGGAAGGAGCAGAGGGAAGTTCACCAAGTGCCTTGTGCATGTGCATGAAAGAGAGAGAGAGAGAGAGAGAGAGAGAGAGAGAGAGAGAGGGCGCCTGGCAGAGAACAAAGAAGGAAATATAGACAGAGGGTAATTGGAAATTTTAGAGTGCATAATATTGTTGGTAAGTTACATTCATGACTTTTCTGACATTTAATAAACCTCATAAGCAATCTTTTTTCTCAAATATATTCACAGGACATATGTTTGTTATCAACTGTCAGCCAGAACATGTAGCATCTCATATCATTCTCTATTTAATTGCAAAGAACCAATAAAATCCACAACTTGCCTCATAACTGACTTATAAAAAGGTTTAAATATAAGCTCAGATTGTAAAACCTATTGGCTTCAGTATCCTTATATTCACATGTTTTTCCTTAAAATACTATTTAATTAATTCAGGGTTATGCACATCAGTGAAAGGCTTTCTAAAAATTAAAATGTTTTTATTGTATATACCATACACGTCATAAGGTTCATCTGTCTGGGGTAAATATTCTTCAGGCTATAACTTGGTCTTCCATCCATTTTCACCCATGCTCTGAATCCATATCCATGCAGAGCCCATTATTTAAAGAACTATTGATGGAGTAGACTTCTCATCTCAGACAATCGATACAGTTAGTGTTTAATATGAACATTTTGTTCTTCAAGTTTATGCAGGTGTTCTACAGTGAATTTCTGATCACCATTGGAAATGGTTTTAAATAAATGCCAGTCACAGGTACTTCATTAGGATCACCTTGTTTGAGTGGCATCTCATGAAACATAAGCAAATCATTTTTTGTCTTTGGCTCATAGAAAATCATAGATTTTAAACTAAAACTTCAGATTAGCTTTAAAAGCATAAGGCAAAAGTGCATCCAAACATATTCAGGGGCGTTTTAGTGCAAAAACAACCTTGATATATAAGAAAGCCTTATCTAGAACATAAACTTCAGGGAAATACAGTAAGTAGCAATGTGCACAGTTCATGCTTAGAGTTTACAACATGAGTATAAATGAGTCCCCAGAACTCCAGGGGACAATTGGGATTATAGTTGCTCAACAAGCGAATAGAGGAAGAAGAGGCTGATAGCATTACATCTGCCCTTAATAGCTAACACTTTTGAATCAAGAAAAAATAAATTAAAAGCTATCTGTGGAGTGAAGGAAAAGGTCTTTTAATTTGAGTATTAATGAAGTTAAGTCATAGGAGAAAATTTGGGGGGATTAAGTTTGTTCTTTATAAGCCATTAGTCATGTTTTAGTTTTTTAAAATATGTGTTCACTGTGTACATATTTTCCTGTGAGAAAGAAGTGTAACCAGACTACTTATATTTTATTCAGAACTTTCAGGCAGATTTAAATTTTTGTTCTTATCTGACAAACACATTTATTGAAATTGTGGTGTATATTTCAGGTAAATACAGTACAGAGACATAGGAAAGCAGTGTCAGCATTAATCAATTTTCTGTTTTTCTTTAAGTTGAAATACAACATTCCTTAGTGACATAAAGAAACCACACTTTATAAAATGGAGACAAGATCCAGATAGTTTTTGGGTTTTATCTTCAAATCTTGTCAGATTTTTTCCAGCTAAAAATTCTTTCTTTAAACTAAAACAGATATGGGATCCAAGTATATACATTTAAATTCTGAACACTTTATTGGAAATGAACTCCCTCTTTTCTTCCTTCATTGAGATGGGGTCTCAGGCAGTTGCCTTTTTAAATCGGTTTCCTAATTTAATAACAAACGATTTTCATCATATTTTGTGCACATAGTTTCTTTAAACCCTGAACCTCATCAAGATGTATGATTACAATGCACCAATAAAATAAAAAATAAATTAAAAAAAGCAAACAGGAATTGGCTGTATGATACGAGTGATATTCTCACATTGTAAAACCCAGTCTACTTCACAAAATATTTACTACACACCGTCCTTAGAATCGAGCTCTTTTCAATCTTTCCCAACTGTGGCGTATGAATATGTATATATGCTTGTATGTATAGATAGAATATTTTATCTTCATTAAGTCTCCTAAGTCTTGATAGAAAGTAACAAACACAATATAACAAATGCAATATTAATTTAAAACAAAGGAGACTGTAATGTTAAATAAATTATAATATTTTAATTCTCATAAACAATTTTATGTGAGCTTTTAAGCTCAGGCAGAAAAATTTTTGAGAGTTTAGAAACTTAAACTATCATTGTATGTGTCTCTATGTGTCTGTTTATGAGTTAACTTTTCCAAAGATATCATGTTTTAAGTATAAAACTGTGGAAGGCTTATATGAATAGAAGTTATTGACTTTGAGATTACTACTATGTGTTCTACAGAATGTGAAACAAGAGGTATTATGAAAACTATAACTATAGTTGCATGAAGAAGTGCATAATTCCATGTGATTAATTGCTATTTCTTATTTTGAAAAATTAATTAAATTATGAGTATAATTTTTGAACAGTTAAATAAAATTTAAAAATACATGTCACAAATTGGACAGAATAAGTCACTGTCATATTAATAACCTATTTACACTGAATATTTAGGATTAATAAAAAGTTAGAGAAACAGTTAAAGAATATATACACTTAAAAGAAGAATGATATAAAATTAAATTTAAAATAATCACCCAACTGTAACTAAAGAATTTTTATAATGATGATGTGCCTACCTGGTTTTTCTTCTCCTATTCTTTTTTAATGATATTCATATTCATTTAGTCTGATGAGCCAATCCCTAGGGCTGTGGATGGACTGTGACTTATGACCCAACTGTAGCACAATCAAGGGCCTCAAAGATGATCATACATTTTGATAATTCTACTTTCAGGAATTTATCTAGGGATATAATTATAAGTACAGGCCTTAATTATATCAACAAAACTCACAACAGGTAAAATATTCAACCACAGAAGAATGACTAAGTTGATACACATCTAACTAATAGGATATCATGGAATCTATCCAACTTATGCTTTTGAAACATTTTTAATGGCACAGGAAAATGTTTACAATATACTTGCAAGTAAAAAGGAAAATAAAATGAAATTATATCAACTATGAAATGTGTGAAAAACAATCCTTGGTAATATATCAATTAACTTAGCTCCTGTGCAAATTTCCTCATCTCTAAAATGGATAAAATAGTAGTATCTAATTCTTAGACTTACAGTATGTATTAACTACATGTAAACTAACTGGTTCTAGGACTTGCACGTATCAAACACTAAACATCAGTTACTATTGTTAAGGGTTAGATCTTGAGTATTAGGTCAGAAATAGAGAAGAGGGAAATTCCATTTGCATTCAAAAGTCTTTTCTTTCTCTGTGTATGAAGAATGCAATGATAATCAACAATTTCAAATTTAGGAAATGGAAAATAAAAAGTTGATCTCTCTGCTTCCAGGTAATGAATGAACTGATATCATCCACATGGCCCAAACAATCAAACATCAGGTACTAAAGGAGTATGAGATCTCAAATAAAACACCAGTTGACGGCTATGCCCATTAGCTAAAATTAAAGGGTGAAAAGAGCCAGTCACCCATACATCATGTCTAGCACGGGCCTCTGTGTTGGGCTGCTCATGATGGTCACTTGAATGCTCTCTACCTAATGCTCTTTGGTTTCTATCACAATTTCTAAGCCTTATTGGAAGAAAAATTGTTGCTCAGTAGCCTGTCACTGATTGGGAAGTTTCTTAAGATGAAATGTAGCCCCCCCAAAACGGAAAGTAACATTGTCTTTGTGAGAGCTGTATGATTCCACCAATGAACTGGTGAACGAGAGAGAAGCAGCAAATGAACTCATCTCATGGACAGGTGCTGGGCACCAAGTGGTTCCATATTCAGCATGTATATAAGTCCTAGAGCATTTCCTATTTTGGGGGGGCATTTTGTTTGCTTGTTTACTAATGATTGTATCAGGAAAGTATTATGTTCCCTATTTTTCACATGTGGAAAGGGGGGTTCAGTTAGTTTACATGACTCATTCAATGCCACAGCTAGCAAGGGCAACAGCAAGGATTCAAAGAGATGCCATGATTTTTTCAGTTTTCTTTTGACTTGGTCATGCTAGAAACACAGGTCACCTTTACCGGGCTCACAGATAGTGTCTCATCTCCTTAGTTCACATTTTGAAGTCTCTATGCTCCAAAGTGTCTAAAAAGGCAATGCTCAGTTTCACACTGAAACAGTACAGAAGAGACAGAGACATGGATGCCGCCTTCTGCTGTCATCTCTCACCAACGCTGCACTTTTACACAGTCTTCTTTCTCATAGCCATTCTGGGGAACATTTCTGAATTTGTTTTCTTCTTGGAATGGGATAAGCAGGGTCACCACCAATCTGAGAGAAGAAAATGAGATCGCAGGGTCAAAAAAACAACCCCTCGCCAAGAAACAAATAAAGAAGACATCTGCAGTGTGACAGCTCTGATTTCCACCATATGTAATAATTTACAAACAACTCATTTTCTTCTCAGATCGCTTCACAGTTTTTTCCAAGATCATTGATGAGTAATTGCTTTTCATTTGTTCAACTAAAGAAACAGTTGAGGATTTTTTGCAAAATGAATAAGTGACTCAAGTTTCCATTTCTAGAAAGATCACTGTAAAGTAGCACTTTCTCAGCTCCCACTCATTGAAGTGTTAATTAATCTTAGGATTTGTTTCCCAGTACCAGCATCATTGCATCAAGTACATGATACATATAGGACATGGTTTGTTTATCTCTATTTTGAAAAAACATGGATTGTGACTGACTTAAGAGTTTTTTAACTGTAAAAAAGAAATATAATATTAGAATTAGAAACAGTATATAGGAGTTTTCTATACAGTTCATCACATCTTTTTAAACTCTCTTTCAATGTCTTCCTGCCCATTTAAAAATAATATACACCATATTTTCTTTTTTTTTTTTTTGCGGACCAGGGATTGAACCCAGGGGCGTTCTACCTCCGCGCTACGCCCCCGGCCCTATTTTTTTATTTTATTTTGAAACTGGGTCTCACGAAGTTGCGGAAGCCTCACTAAGTAGAGTGAGAGAGACAGAGAGAGAGAGAGAGAAAGAGAGAGAGAGAGAGAGAGAGAGGAGAGAGAGACAGGGAGAGACAGAGAGCTGAGGCTGGCCGCGAACCCGGATCCTTCAGTCTCCGCCTCCCAAAAAGTACTGGGATTACAAGTGTGTGCCACCACGCCCGGTTATACACCATATTTTCAATATTCCCTTTTTCAGTAATATAATTAAGCCATTGGAGATAAATATACAACATTTGATGTTGAGTTTCTATGAACTTCATACAAGGCCTGTCCAAACGCTTTCAGTTGTAGTAGTTTGAATAAAATGAAAAAGAGATAGTGTTAGTAAATCAGAGCACTTAAAGGATGATCTTCATGGTCAAATCTAGTTGTATCATTTATAAACAGGGAGGAATTACTAGTAGAATAGTTCCTCTCCAAGTGAGGTTTGAGAACACCTTCTAAGGTCTGCAGGGCCTCTATGAGAATACTTTTTATTAGTTTTTATTATGATGATCATCTAAAAATAACTCATTCATATTCTATATTACCTGTTGATCCTACTTATAAGCAATGTGGCAAAATGAATGTCTGAGGGGCATTGTATAAAATGTGATAAGCCAGGCATAGAATAAATACCTCATGATATCACTCATTTGTAGAATTTAAAAAAGAAAAAATCTCATATAAATAAAAAGTAGAATGGTGGTTACCAGAGGCTGGGAGAATGGAAGATGGGGAAAGGTTGAACAAGGATAAAATTACAGATAGTAAAGCTTTAAATATTATTTTGACAACATACACAAGCCAACATCCTCTGCATTCATATTGTTAAATTCAAAATACAGATCAGCACGATGTAATATACTGAGGCGGAAGGGCATTCCAGATACCTGGGGTCTAGTCCTGGCACTTTCCCTCATTGTATTATTTTGAGCACAGTACTTAACCTCTCTAAAACTTGGTTTCTACACTGTTAATGTAACAGAATTTAATATTATTAAGATGCCCCAGCCATGTGATATAAATTCACATACTGTATTTTTAGTTCTTTAAAATATCTAAACTCCAGCCAGGTGTGGTGGCACACACTTGTAATCCCAGTACTTGGGAGGTAGAGACAGAAGGATTGCAGGTTCTCAATCAGCCTCAGCAATTTAGTGAGGCCCTCTGAAACTTAGCGAGATCTATTTCAAAATAAAAAATAAAATAGAGCTGGGGTTGTAGCTCAGAATGCCCCTGAGTTCAATCCACAGTAATATATAATATACATATATATATATATATATATATTATGTAGAATATATATATATACACACTATCCACTATCCAAGAAATATATATGTATATATATATATATACACTATCCACTATCCATGAAATATATATATATATATTTCATGGATATATATATATATATATATTTCATGGATAGTGTATTTTTCTCATATTCCAAGAGTATTCTTCATCTTCAAATTGAAGAATAGGTTGAATAATTTCAATGTTATTCTAGATAAAATGCCTAAAAGAAAGAGCCTGGCAAATTCATTAATCACTATCATTTGAAGACTATGTTACAATAATCTTCTGAGTGAGTATGCATAATATGAATAAGCGTAGATTTGTCGATATAGTGGGAACTTCATTAACCATTTAATTGTCTGATAAAACTTCAAAGAGTAGTTATTTCTTTCAGAGAAACACCATTTGTTTAAATTTGGTCGAGATCATGTTGTGCATGTTTGAGCATATTTGAGATGAATTGCCATGTTTATGTTGACAAAAACACAAAATCTCTAGGTCCTCTGGAATATTAATTTCTTAGAAAACAAACTCTGACTATGTTTAAGAATAATTTGTGTGAGATACTTTCAAAATTAAAAAATAAAATAAAATAGGGCTGGAGGTAGAATATCCCTGGATTCAATCCCCGTTACCACAAAGCAAACAAAACAAAGAATAACTCATAACCAGGAGACTCCTCAAAGTTACTTCCTTTGTGTATAAAAAGTAAATTACTATAAGCTAGTAATTCTCTGTTGGGAGTGACTTTGATCTCCAAGGGACATTTGGCAGTCTGGAGACATTTTTTGCTTGTCACAAACTGGGGGTGAGGTGGTGGAAGTTGGGCTGGCCTGTAGTGTATGGAGGTCAAGGACATTGCTAAACAACTTCCAATGTGCAGGAAAGTTGGCCACAATGAAGGATCATCTCTCCAAATGTCAATAATGCCAAGATAGAGGGACCCCACTGTAAGATGCAAGTATGAGTTCCCAATCCCTTCTGTACCTCCAAAAGTTCAAGAATACTCTTCTCTGCTTCCTCTCATACAAATTATAAACATAAGGCTTTTAGTCAACAAGATAATTTTTTTCTTTCTTTTTAATTTTTCAGTTATACCCTATCAGTCTTGAATATATAAAGAACTGAAAAATGTGAAGTTCTAACATGTGAAATTGTTTCTTTTTATTTGGCAAATATAATCACTGTATTATAGGTCCTTTTTAGTGATTTGTTTTTCCAGATAGGCTTCATTTCTTTAGATCATTCTCAATGCCTTTCTATGCTTTTGAAAACTCAGTTGAGGAAGCCCGTGCAATCTTCCCTATCCCACGATCATTTCTCAGTGTGTGTAAGTTGGAATTTACAAGGGCTCCAGGAAGGGAAGTTGAGAGGATTAAGGGTTGAGGGAGATTTGATGTTGATGTTGAAAGTGTGTTGAACATACCTATCTTTATATCCAGGTTTGTTCGATATGATTATTTTCTTTTCTTTTAAATTACACAAATCACTACTGCTTAGACTTAAATTAATGTCTCATTAGAAAACTAGTGCTTCCATTTTCTGGAGGAATCTCAAATCAATATTATGGGTAACCCATAATGGAGACCTGTTGGTAGCCCTATCATTATTCTTGCAGGATTGCAGCGCCACCTACAGGGATTCATGTGCATACCAGTATTTGACTGTGCTCCTAGCAAGCATTGATATGCATATAATAAAAAAGAGAAAGCAAAAAGTCTAGAAAAGTAAATAAAACAAACTAAGTAAACAAAGACACAAGGAGAATGATTACATTGTATAATCTGTCTTTCAGGTGTAAATTTACTGATGCCTTTTGAAAGCAACGAATTTCTTAGTTTCCAAGTCCATAGAGATATATTGCTTTAAAAAATCTGGATTATTTTAAGCTAACAAAATCTTTAAAATAAGAAAACTATTCCTCACTTGAAAGAAAAAAGATCTTTTAAAAATGAATGAGATAAAAATATGGGTGGATGCTGGATTTTGGAAAATTAATATGAAATTATGTAGATTAGATTGGTCTGCAACTTAAAAAGATAAATCACTCAATTAGCATCAAAATAAAAAGTTAAATGGAAGATGCTCTTATTTTCCTTTTCCCACTCTCTTTCTTAAAAGTAGTTTTTTTAATTGTGGACTTTCTTTTTGTTTTTGGCAAACACCAGAATTTTCTAGGTTAAAAATTTAAACTGCCTGCTTTTAATAATGACAACAAATATCCACTTCATGTTCTTGTCTCTTCTGTTCCTCTCCATTATGCATGCCGACTTTGGTAATGGAAAACTGTCATACAAAACATTAGCATGAAATAGTATCTGTGAAAATATGTAAGAGAGTCAAAGGCAGGTTTGGACCAAGACAGCAGTGAGCGTGGGGGCTGGGGTTAGGAGTGGAGAGGAAGGAGATATATAAAAGGAAGCATGTAGTTGTGAGGAAGTTGACCTCAAAAATATGCAGTGTATCTCCTGTGGAAGGGACATTTAATTCCCAAAGGCCCAGTTTCTACACAAACCAGAAAGGTAAACTTTGGTAATGGTATCATTAAAATGTGCCTGCCCACTCTGTATGGCCCAGGCAATCACACTCTTTGATGAAGTGGAAGAGGTATTACCATAAATCTTTTTCACTAATAGAATGTCCATTGGTTCCTTTTGGTAGTTTTATGTAACATGGATTAAAACCAGGCCCTGTCTGTTCCTATCAAGGAGGAAATAGTTGGATGAGCAGAGGATATTTTTAGAGTGAAGTTCAGCCAAGCATATTAAATCACACCATTAAGCTTAATGGAGTTTGAGAGACCAAGGGCCAATTATTAGTTCATAATAATGACCTTCAATCCAATGTCAAGAAAATGTGTAATCGCAGAACTAATTTCCTTGCCTACCCCCTGCACCCATCTCTCTCTCTCTCTCTCTCTTCCTATCTCTCTAGAGCTTGACCACAGAGGGACAAAAGGAATGCAGATAATAAGGGTTAATAATCAGCTAAAATGACCATGTCGAGTTATATCATTTAAATATATGTATTTTTCCAATGATATTAATTCTGTCTGTTAGGATTAAAATAGTACATCGAAAATTAGCCATATGGAACCTTCTTAGAATCTTGGTAAAATAATTCTTATACAAGTTGGTCCTGAACAGATTTACAACTATTTATAGCCTGTGCAAGGCATGTTGGGTGTGATAGAAAAAAAGCTGTGGGGGGTAGTGTCATGAAAATAATTAAAAGTGTGGAATGACTTTCATGGGGGAGATCAGTCTTAAAAGTGGTGAGATAATCCTTATTCTTTCTCTGTTCTTTTCTGCTGAAAGAAGCTATATAAGGCAGATTAGATTGTCCAATTTAGGAAACTTTGCCCCCAGACAAGCAGGTTAGGAGAAGAATTATGTCCTCATCTTTGTTTGCAAGCTTGAGAGCTATATTTATGTGCACTTTTTAGATTATTTTTATGTTTTTAAGTTTTATTCAAATACAGTGAATAGTAAAACCAAAGCATTAAATGAAACCATCTTCCTATTATGTAAAATTGCTTTAGGATCCTTCATATCTAGTTTATGTCATGGTGAATTATGACTTGCTATGTAGATTTAATATGGAATAGTTATATACTGCTATCACTAAATAAATTTGTATTATACAATCAGAATTTTTTCTCTTCACTTTAGATCAATTTCAGAGTTAAAATCATCTATTAATTATATATTAATGAGAAAATATAGCATTCACTTCATATATTTGATTTAAGTTATATAAACTTGACAATATTTTTATATGACCCTTGAAGGTACTTATAAATATATGAACAGATTAAAAGATTATATAATTTTAAAAAGCAAAATCTCTTAAAAACTATAAATCAGGAGAAAAATTAGCATAGACTAATTATATATTCAGTCTTTGAGTTTTTCCAAATAATTTAAATAAAATTTACAGAGACTAAGATGCCAGGTTGACACATGACTTGGAATTTACTGGAAGTTATAAATTCTGGAACACTATTGAAAGAAAAAGGAAATGCCATTCAATTTTTGATGCTACACATGGGAATATCTTCTTATTTAGCATCTTAGACTAAAAAGTACATCTCCAGAAAGGTAAGTATGTTTTGATCCATTTTCTTGATCTGTTTTTTAAGTAATAGGTTTTTTAAATCCACAGTCATGTTGTTTTGCTAACATATATTCTCTTTGATTCATTTCTCTAAAAATGGATTTTCAAATATCTCTTTTGTAAACATGCTGAGCTATAAATTGCTTTAAATAAAACAGGAACAGGAAAAGCTCTTATTTACTCAATAACAAAATCACTTTCTATTAGGAAGAATATTTCATTTGACTTATATCTGTCTAAAAAGATATGGTCTAGTAACTAAGCTTCAATCTTGGATATACTATCTACTAATGGGTGACTTTGGCCTATCTTAAAAGTGATAATAACAACAATGATAACAGCAACAAGAATATTTACCTCATGGGGTAGTTTTGTGTTATTAGTGGCAAACGTGCATAAAGATCTGGCATACTGCCTGACATGATAGATATTTAACAGAAATGGTCTCTCAACCCTTTGGAGTAATACACTTGAGTCCCAGCTCTCGTCTACAAATTGTATGTTCTTGGATGTACCTTTAAGAAGAAATTTTTCCTACACATAGATAATAATATGCATATATGAAATTCATGTGTGAAATTCTTAAGGCATGCCAATGTTACTTTGTTAATAAATGTATTGATTATATTATATTGAACAGGCTATATGTATTGGTTAGAACAGGTTTTATAATTTTGTGGTAATAAGCTCCAAAATTGTAGTGACTGAGTACATACAAAATGTATTTCTGTATCATTTGGAGTGACCATGGGCCTACCAATTCTCCAGGGTATATCTCTTCTGTGGGCTGATCCAGGGACGCACACAGCTCCCATTTTCTACCATACATTCCGGGAAACTTGACCTCCAGAATCAAGGCAGAGGAAGCAAAAGAGTGGGAAGAACTCACCCATGCCTTGAACTAGTTTGGACTGACAGCGGTACATACCACTCTACAATTAAAACTGATAGGTGGTCACAGCCAAACTACAAGGGAATGTGGGAAATTAAATGCAGCATGAGGAATATTTAGGGAACTCTATTGTCTGCCATGTTGAATATACAATAAAATCATCAACAAAGTATTTAATGTATAAATACCTTGCCTTAATAGTTATGGTCTATTTTAAAAGCTGGTATTTGATGCTGACTTTAAATCTGTACTAAAAACATGAAAAGTGAGTATGTTTTACATTTTCTATTTGGTTAGAATATTTTACCTCTCACAGAACTTTTTTACATATCCCATTTTAAAATAAGAATATAGATTAAAATGCATTCTATAGTAGTAGTAGACTTTGTTTTACTGTCCTTTTTTGAAATCGTGTTTTATGTTTCATGGTAGATAGACAAAAAAAAAAAGTAAATTAATGGTAAATGTGCAACTGACCAAGGCTGGGAAGGTGCTGGTTCAATCTGGCCCATCCATAAAAGAAGCCAGGTTGAGAGGGAGTGAGACATGGCTGTATTCCAGCTGCAACATGCTGAAGCGGGAGGCCTCGGCCTCCAGTGCCCAGTGGCAGCCAGCTGAGTACAACAGTGCTGCACAAGAGACTTCTACAAGGGGCATCCACGACAGGCTTACGCACAGTGAAGAGTCCCTGTTCAGTATATATACTGGCAGTATATATGCCAGGACCCAGAGCAAACAAAGATGGCACCATGCCAGGGGCCAGGGTTAACAAAGGTGCTGATGTGCAGAATTAACAAAGGTGATATCATGCTGAGTCCAGAAGCAGAGCAACATGGAATCTCCAAAGACATGCTTAGTTACTTTTCATATAACAGTGACATTTAGCAGAAAGGGAGGTGAGGGAGCCTAACTAGCACCATGTTCTTATGGTCCCCACAGTGATATTTGGACTAAAACCCTTTCATAAATATGTGTACATGCATGCTTCTGATACCCTGACACTTATCAAAATGTGTAACTACAATGCACCAATAAATGAAATGAAATAAAAAAATAAAAAAGATTAAAAAAATAAAGTATTTAATGCCATGATGAAGCTGTAGTTTTTCAGAGAGGAATCATTATCTATAGAATGCATCATTATATAAATCTAAGGAGTGATATTTTTCATGGGACAAAGAGAAGGCTATTTTGCAAATTAAAAGTGTATCCTTTTGTTAAAAAATTGTCAAAGTAGAGCCGGGCGTGGTGGCGCACGCTTGTAATCCCAGTACTTTGGGAGGCGGAGACAGGAGGATCAGGGTTTGCGGCCAGCCTCAGCTCTCTCTCTCTCTCTCTCCTCCCTGTGTCTCTCTCTCTCTACTTAGTGAGGCCCTCTGCAACTTCGTGAGACCCGGTTTCAAAATAAAGTATAAAAAAATAGGGCCGGGGGTGTAGCACGGAGGTAGAACGCCCCCGCGTTCAATCCCCGGTACCACAAAAAAAAAATTGTCAAAGTAGTTAACTTAAGGCTTATATTATCTGTGATGATCCTTTAGTGGTAGAGAAAATAAACTGTAGCGGCATTATTCTTACTACAAATGAAATAAAATTTCAAGAAATACACATATAGTGCCCTAATAACTGGGTTGAAGGTGTCATGATATAATAATTTTATAGAACATTGATAAAATTTTAGACAAATATCCATCTCTTGTGATTTATCTATTAAGTACAATTTGAGAATATGGATGTTCCAATTGAAGTTCTCTGTAAAAGTCCATCAGAGTTAATTTGACCAAAGCTATATTATAAGTGTTTTGAACTGTCTGTCATGAAGCTAATATTCCATCCTTAAATAAGACACTTATGGTAAAATCTTGAAACTACTACCTGTGTATATTTCTCTCTGGTACTGGAAATTGTCTATATCTAGTTTGTCAGAGAAGCACTCTAAAATGTAAAAACTTTATCAACATTTTGTGTGTTCACTTACAAATATCCAATTTAGCCTAACTTATCCAATGAAAGGACAAATCTAAACTTAGTCTGTCAGTTACCTTCATCAGCTGTATCATGCGCTTTTCAAATCCAACCTACTGATGCGTCTATCTACATGTCCAGGCTTAAGAGAGTAGGACATGAACTAAACATAATTTTTACTTTGTTTCTAAAGGGGTAAGGCATGTGGTTCCATATCCTACCAGAAAGGTCCCTTCTTACTCAAGGCATGATTAGGAATACTGTTGGAACCCAGAATATGCCACAAACACTTATTTTCCCTATGTGGCTACCCTTTGGTTATGCCAAGGTCCCTGCTCATAGGCACCTGAAATAGCCTTCTTATTCCTATCTTCTGCCCTTACTTTTCCATCTTTCCCTCCCTTCTCCTCTCCACTTATACACACACACACACACACACACACACACACACACACACACCTAGATTCTTGGCTGTCTCTGGGCATCATTGTCACTGATATTCTAGTAACTCTATCAGCAAGGTCAAATCCTATTTTGCTCTAGTACACCTTTTCCTTCAGAGTGAAATAAATAGGAGATAAAACCTTTGGCTTCACTAATATTGACTACTCTCTTAGCATTCTTCTGATGTATTATTACATTAAGACTTATTCTTATCATGCAGAGGATCTAAAAACACTTGAACACTTCTGAGTCTTTTAAATGAAATAATTAAGAGAAACAGGGTGAAGTAAAAAGGAAACTGGCTCAAAACTACTTTCCTTCCATTACCTACCAATGATCCAAGTCTTAGAACCAAATCACTGTCCAGGACCCAAGAGCTATGGACTCAAATATCTGGCAAACAATTCTAAAACTTTCCATTTTATTGCTGTATTTAAAGTTCAATATTCCTAACTTGCCAAAATGAAATGGTTATGACTCAGTAGCAGTGCACTTAAATTACAAAAATTTGAAGTTTACACTTTTGTTAATAGATAAGCTGAGACCAAGCCAGTATTTCCTGCACCAACATTAGAAACTGGCTATTTGGAAATGTTCATTAAAAGGGAGAGATAGCTTCATAGAATGTGTTTGGGAGAGTCCCGTTTCTTTCTATTTCATGGAGTAGATTGAATAGTATTGGGATTAGTTCTCCTATAAAGGTTTTATAAAATTCACTTGGGAAACCATCTGGACCTGGGCTTTTCTTTGATGGTAGGCTCTTTATTGCTGCTTCGATTTCTTTAATTGCTAAAACATAGGACCTTTACTTCTTTTAAAATCTTATATTATAATTTTTGTCTTTAATTTTGAGAAATAATTTTCTGGAATATTTTCATTGTTAGTAGGGTTAAAAGTCTGCTCCTACAATCTTTATTTATTTTTTAAATATTAGGTTGTAATTCCATGGAATTACTACCATTGACTACGCGTACATATGTGAAAATACCAATGTCAATCTCAGTACTCTGTATTAGGAAAAGGGGGCATGGGGAGGAGGGGGGACATAAAGTGCTGTGTGCATGTATGTCATTGTCAACATGATTTACATTATGATGTGAGACTATAATGCACCAATAAAAACATATAAAAAGGGAGAGATGATCATTTTTCAAAAAGGATTGCATACCAAATCCAAATTAAACTTTTTGCTTATTTCTTCTCCTGTTTCCTGTTCTTTTAATTTCTCTCTCTCTCTCTCTCTCTCTCTCTCTCTCTCTCTCTCTTTTGTACTAGGGATTGAACTCAGGAGCTTTCTACCTCCAAGTTATACCCCAGCCCATTTTATTTTTTGTTTTGAAACAGGTTCTCACTAGGTTGCTGAGATTCTCGCTACTTGCTGAGGCTATCCCTGAACCTGGGATCTTCCTGTCTCAGCCTCCCAAGTACTAGAATTTTAGGCATGAACCAACACAGCTGTTCATTTTAGTTACTCTTATTTAGGAATCCACATTTACAAATAACTCTTAGCAATCATGGAATAAAAGGAATAAAAAAAGAAACTCTGCCATTCATTTCTTACCTCAGAGTCAAAACATGTTAAATCTACTTTCCAAATCTTCCTTGAAAGGATTCAGGAAAATTATCTTATAAATTATTCCAGGGGTATACACTGAATAGAATGGCTTTAATTTTAATATTTTAACCACAGAATAGAGGATCTTACTGAGAGATAGCTAACTCTTCAAATGCCTTACCTGGGGTGGGGGTGAGGAGGAAAATGCAAATCAAATAAAGAATACTTCTGAGTGCATTTCTCTACTGATTTTCCATTCAGAACTTCACAGGTAATCAACAATGTACAAAATAAATTTCTGGGTTGAGGTTTTAATCAGTTGAAGGAAAACAGTCCCTAGAGGCCTAATCAGTGTTTGGAATAGAATTTTATAAAGTCTATAGTTTGACTCTACCAGTTTACTTCACATTATTTTAATTCCATTTCTTCACACATACACACACACACACACACACACACACACGTGCATGTGCATGCATATGTTTAATTTGCAACTTTGCCACAGAACCCAAAGTCAATGGCAATGACTAATGGCAATACTTTTTCAAATATGAGAAGGCAATAATAATTTTAATGCTGATAAAGGTAAAAAATTGACAAAGTAATGGTGCAGAATAAATAGTCCAGAAATAACCTCACAGAAAAGTCATGTACAGGTTGAATATCTTTTACTCAAAATGCTTGGAACTGAGTTATTTCAGATTTGGGGATTTGGGGGTTTTAGAATATTTGCATATGAATAACGAGTTATCTAGGGGGATATGTACCTCTTACACATAGCCTGAAGGTAATTTTATCCAACATTTTTACTTTTCCTGTGTCTGTATTTTTTGCTGTGACCTCTCACATGAGGTCAAGTACAGAACTTTCCACTTATCTCATCAGCACTCAAGTTTTAGATTTTGTAGTATTTCAGATTTGGGGACTTTCAGATTGGTGATGCTCAACTTGTATTATTAAGGACTTGATGACTGCAGACTTTGGGACTCACCCTTCATAATCACATTAGCTGATTCCCTATAATCTCTCTCTCTCTGTCCTCTTACTCTCTCCTTCCTTTTTTCCCTCCCCCTTCTCTTGGTCCTGTTTCTTTGAAGAACCTAACACAGCAATAACAATTACTAGCATTGTTTCTTGTGCTAGGCGCTATCTAAATGCTTTGTGTTTAGATATATCAACCTGTGCAAACTCTACTACAACTTTAATACTATTATTATGGGCACCATTCGAGATATAAGGAAACTGACAAAACTGGTTAAAGGTCAGGTCCCAGGTTTTCATTCATACATTCTACTTCCCGCACTGGCTCCCTACCCTCTACTCCATACATCACTGTGACTCAAAAAGTGACTGTAGGTGGGACAGTAATGGAATAGGGGAAACCATTACAAGGATATCTCCAGTTATGTAAGAGATGATGGCAGCTGAGGCTGGGTTTAGAGCAGATTCTAATTTTACACTGAAGATGTGATATGAGAGACACGTGCTAAAACCAGCAATAGATTGTGTGTAAAAGAAAAGTAAAATTTGGGGAGTTAATTTCTTACTCTAGCATACCTAAACTATACATTAAGTGTGTTTATAATTCACTTATAATAATAATATCTTTTTGGTACTAGGGATTTAACCCTGGGGCGTTCTACCTTTGAGCTACACTCCCAGCCCTATTATTTTATTTTATTTTTTATTTTGAAACAGGATCTCCCTAAGTTACTATGCACTAGCCTCAAACCTGTGATCCTCCTGTCTGAGCCTCCCATGTACCACATACTGGGATTATAGGCATACATCATGGTGCCTGGCTCACTTATAACAATTCTGAGTTTTTTCACACCTTGTTTTAGTACATTTTGAATGTTATATATCAAGTTGAAGTTATTCACATATTTGTACACATATATATTTACAGAACAGATTTGTGTATATATATACATGTATGTATAAATATATATATATATGCATATGTGTATACAGAGAGAGAGAAAAAGAGACAGATATTAAGTGTGGTGTCATTTATTAAGACAGAAAGTCAAGGAAAAAATAAGGTTTGGACAGTGATAGAAGTAATGGGACAAAGAATCAGGAGTTTAGTTTTGAACACTCTAAGTTTGAAAATACTTGTACCTCTAAGCAGAGAGCTGACCAAATCATTTCATGTAAGTCCAGAGCTCAGGAAGAGTTCAGTGCTAGAGATAATTCCTTAAAATCTCTCTTCCCTCTCCCCTAGGGATGATATTTAAAATTTTGCGTCTAGAAACCATGAGACTAGGAAGAATGTTTAAGAACATTCTTAGGACCACTTCATTCCAGTATCTGCAGCATTGGAACAGGAGGCCCCATTAAGAAAGGATACTGTAAAGGAATGGATAGAAAAGGAGTGGATAGAATTGTGAATGAAAATCAGAAACCTGAAGTACTTCAAAAGACATGGGAGCAAAACATTTCAGGGAGAGAGTTCACCTGTGTGAGGCTCTGCTGAGAGGGAGATGAAGGATGAGAAGTGAAAACAGGCAAGATGGAGGTTGAGAGTGAGCCGTATAGGAGCTGTTTGGCAGCATAATTGGGGAAAAGGACTCATTGAAGTGTGTTGAGAAGTAATTAAAAGTTAAGAAAAGCAAACAAGAGGACACTGTTAAGCAAACACAGAAATCACATCTCCTTTCGTGAAACTTTTTAAAATTTTTTCAATTGGAGGATCTCAATTGGAATGTGTGGTGTGGGGTGTGTGTGTGTGTGTGTGTGTGTGTGTGTGTGTACATGTGTATAATTCTCCTTTGATTCTACACCGGTCATCTCTGTTTGTTGTCTCTGAGAGCACCCCAGGTCCAGTGGTTCCTCGGGGGACCCACAGGACTCAGTGTGCAGTCATGTTCATGGCTGTGATTTATTACACTGGAAAGATGCTAAGCACAATCAGCAAAGGGACAAGGCACATGGGTTGTAG
Source organism: Glis glis (assembly GCA_004027185.1). Taxonomy (NCBI): domain Eukaryota; kingdom Metazoa; phylum Chordata; class Mammalia; order Rodentia; family Gliridae; genus Glis; species Glis glis. The sequence continues at coordinate 40,210 of PVJS01006001.1, read as the reverse complement.
TCTGGAGGAGACCAGGTGCACGTTCCCAATAGTCCCGTCCCAGTGGAGTCACACAGGACATGCTTAATTCCTGCAGCATTGAATTGCGACATGTGTGAAATATTGTCAAGCAGGGAAGCTGATAAGAGACTCCTTGCCCAAAGTTTTTACTGGGGGCTGGTTACATAGGCATCTTCTGTTTAGCACATGCAAAATTCCACACTTCCAGAAGAAAAGCAAGTGCTCAGCACAAATCACATTGTAAAAACCGTTTAGTCATGGTGAGCTCTTCTTATCAGTTAGAAAATAGTGGGAACCCTTCCAAAATCTAGGCTCCAAAATATCAGCCAAGGGCTGAGCTCCTAAGGAGGTCTTTCTAAGGATGGCAATGTCGGACTTGTCATGTTAACTCTTTTCTGCCCACCAGCTAATGTTGATTAGCTTTTTCTCTGTGACTTAATATTTGTAAGCAGTTGTCTGACTTTAGCGCATATCCATCAGGAAGGCTGAGCAAAGAGAAAGGTAAGTAATGAGCAGGCATTATTAGGTTCAGCAAATTCATCAATGAGTCTATCAGCATCTAACCAGGCCAATACTGATCTGAAGAGCAGAATCTTGGCTCAGACATCGGAACTGGTAAGGGCATGAGAAAACCAGAACTTAAAGCAAATAGAATATCAAACAGTAACATTATTTTACTGGGAGGTTAGCAAGCTGTTGTAGCTCCCACCTCTCATCTGGCATTCAAATGAATATATCCAGATACCAGTACATTCAATCGGTGGAAATAAGTCCAGCCATGTCCTCATGGCAGAAGGTCAAAAGCCACAGGTTTAAGGTATTATCCAAACAAAAAGAGACTTGCCCTGCTCAAGAACCAGTTCTGGTTTCTGGTTGTCTATTCTTTTTTCTTTTTTGTATTGAAATAAAATTTGAACACTTTTTATTGGATCATGATGATTCAATCATTTCTCTCTGCAAGTCCCATTATCTCGTCTTACACAGATCCATCCTATTTATCTATTCCTGCATAACCCAAAACCCCACAACTTAGTGACTTAAATCAGCAAATATTTTATCATGTGATTTTTGTGGTAAGAACTCTGCTGAGTGATTCTTGCACCACATGGAATATTCCAGAGCACCAGTTGGTAATAATCTTCTGGTGCAGGGTTGTCTGGAGGGTCCACAGTATCTATACTCACATGTCTGATGTCTTAGTGGAGATGACTGGAAAGCTCAGCTCAGCTAAGGATGTCAGAAGACACACCTGTACATCACCTTTCAGAGTGGAGGTCTCAGGATCCTTGACTTCTTACACACAGCACCATACTCCCAGAGAGAATGTTCCAAGACCCAGGGGGAAACTCCAAGGCCTCTTCTGACATAGCTGCAGAAATCCCACAGTGGTATTTCTGCTACATTCTCTAGGTCAATTACATCACTAGAGCCAGCTCTGATTCAAGGGAAGAGCTAATTAGATTTCACTTGTCAATGGGAAAAGTAGCAAAGAATTTGCAGCCACGTTTAACCTGCCACATTCATGATTTCCAAGTTTCTTCTCAATTATGGTTCTTCTCAACTGTGGTTCCTCTTTGCTGGCTTTCATTCTCATTCTCTTCACAAAAAGGTAGGCACTATTTTTCAAAAGGATACACTCATACACTCAAGCTCTCTAAGGAGTTGCAACACTAATTAGTTTTACTTCACACCCATAAAACACTGATGTTTATTCTGAAAATCAAAGGGCCTCTAAGAATTCCTCTGGGATCTATATATGAGTAATAATAATAAATTTGTCTGACATATAAGGATTGGGGTAAGATGCAACTGGGTCTGTTCTCTAATGGAATGGCAAATTATTTTTACCATGATAACCTATAATCTAGAGTTTAATTTATTATAGAGTAATATGATAGGACAGGATAAAGCATGATTCCTATAAGGAGAATGACAATGACAAAAAGTACTTAAGAAAGGTGTTTAAGGTGATGTGGGAGTGTGCTCTGTGGTCATAAAGTGGGTAAGTACCAGAACCCGGCCATTAGTGCTAGGTTGGATTTTTGTTTCAGGTTCAGGAAACCGTGCATTCACCTGTTTACATTCATTAGACATCTTTTACATGTTAAAACTCACTATTTTTTCCTTTGTAATAATTTAACTTTATATAGATATTCTGTTAAACCACTGACAAGACACACTGAGAAGAAGTTTGCAACTAGAATGGACTTGTTGACTTGCAAAAAACAAAGCAAAGAGTATTCTCTTCTAATACCATTTGCAAATTAGCAGCTTGTCAGCATACAGGCTAGACTGTATCGAAGGCAATATGCATGGTATGTGGTTGAATTTCAATCATCATCCTAATTTGCCTTACATAGGTGCCACTTTGGTACCTAATGACTTGGAATAGTCATGGTAATTAATAATGGGATTCATTTCTCAATGCAGATAGTTCTCACAGGTTTTACTTGATAATCTAGAGGGAGGAAAGAGGCACATGCTCTCTGCAGAGAGACTTGCCTCTCCTCTCCTCCCCGTGGAAGAAAACCAGGAGTGGAGGCAGTGGTGTGCTCATGCTTAAGGCACAGTCTTGGCCGCTTGGGGCCACCGGAGTCTTTTCATTTTCACCTCTCAGCCAACACCGAGATCATCGTAAGCCTGAATTTTATTTCAGGACTGTTAAGTACTGTCTCACATAAACAGAATGCTGTCTCTGGTGAGATTTTTTAAATTTCCAGGTAAAACTTTAACAGCTGCCAGAGAAATTGGCCTTTTCTTAGACCACTAATTACCAGTAAAGCTAATTGGCATTGACTTCCCCCATATATCAATATTCACTATCAGGTCAATAGCAAGATCCACAGTTGATCTGAATTCGTGTTGTCTGGATCCAGAAAACATTGCCAGAAAAACTTTATTTGCTGACTCAAATAAGGGCTAACGTGGGACTCGGGCCATATGGCCCAGTGAGTTCCATCCCCAGGGCTTCTGCACTTCCGAGTCAGGTCCATGCCCCCGTCCTTGAGCCCCTGCATCTGTCTTGCGGCTACAAGTCAAGTTGCTCTGGCTGCCGGAGGCACCTGTCACTATGATGAAGAGACCCCGCTCACACTCACCTGACAGCCTCCAGCCTTCAGCAAGGTCTTTATAGACATCTAAGCAGAACAACATGAAGATAAATAGAGAAAGGGGAAAAGCAGCCTTTTAACTTGACTTTTTGTTTAGATTTTTTTATATTTTAAAAATCCTGCCCTCACACCTTTCTCCTGATTGGGACTTAATGATCCAATTAATGAAGACTCTGGCCTTCGGTAAAATCAACCAGCCTCTGAGATAATGAAATGAGAAAAATGTCCAAACATCCAAGAGGCAATATCACTCTTCATTTATTTGTTCTGCAGGCTTAAATCTACAGTGAGGACTCATGGTCTTCTGTCAAGGATGCTAGGGGCCAGCTTCCCAGAGGTACCAGACTTAGCAAATTAAAACAAAACATGATGCCCAGAAAAAGTGAGTTTTTGGCAAACAACGAGAGGATAGGTTGCAGTGTAAATAGTGGTTCAGTGGCCTGATTATTTTGTAACCTGGTCAAGATATAAAGCAGTAAATTCTCAAGACACCTTGTTGTAAGAAAAGATGTCTGTTTTATGTATACAGTTGTTTATTCTAAATTAACAAAAGGGTACTTAGAAAATAAGGCAAGTGATAAAGAAGCAAAAGGATCCATGGGTTGTTGGACATTATATTTATACAGATAAATGAAGAGAAAGTCAGATTGAACATTTATTCAATATTTCTGAATTGTCACAGGATACTAAAAAGAGATCAACCCTAAATCGCAACTCCAGTATCCATAATATCTTGCATTAAATGCATATTTTGCTTCTTATGATGAATGGTTAACTGAACCAATAATATGCTATTGGATATTTTATATATGAAGTATATTTGTGTGTGTGAATGTATGCAAGTATGTATATATGTATGTGTGTAAATATATGTGTAAATGAATATGTGTAATGGATACATGTATATGTGTGAATGGATACATGTATAAACTTATATGGTTATTTATACATATGTACACACACATATGAACACAAAACCCGCCTGCCAAACCAAGATTGGGGACATTTTGTTATAAAATTTATATATGAGCCTATTTAAAGCTGATAAATGCAATAGAAGCAAGAAAATAAGTTGATTGTATTTTATACAAAGAGTCCCAATTCCATATATACATCAGTCCTTTAAATATCTATATTTTCAATTAACAATTAAAGGTTTTCTATGTTTAAATTATTATATTCATTTACTCTTAAAATATAAAGTTCATGATCCTTCTTCTTTCCTTCTTTTTTTATTCCTGACTGATTTACAGGAAGTTACTTTTCTTCTTTTTACCAAATCCACCCTTTATTTAATACTAAAGATCAGCAGAAAGCATATTTTAAAAGGTCCTGTGTTAACTGTGGAAAGTTAAGAGAACTCATTGAAGCAAGGGCCATTCACACTGTCAGAATGGGTTTGTGAAATGAAGAGACAATACATAAATTGATGGTACAATAGTAGTATAAGAAAAACATTAACCTAAAAGAAATACAACAAAAGAACCATTTTAAAACAACGACTACAACAAAACTATTCTGGGTGTTCACAGGCCTATCATAATATTAAGTGGATTCTCATTCTTGTTACAGAATTAAATTACTAAATTCACTATTATTATTATTATTATTGTATCCATCAGCATTCTTGCAGCTATAATCTAAAAGACTGACTACATAACTTAGAGAAAAGAAGATTTATTTTCTTAAGGTTTCAGGTTCAGTCCACGTGAGTCCAAGGACCACAGATATCAGGGCGTGGCAACAGGAAGCGGAGAAAGGTAGAGCACATGGACTGCACTCACATCATGGAGGCCGGAAGCAAGAGAGCTAACCAGGGGAGGGGGAACCATGTATATAATCTCCAAAGTCGCACCCCAGGCACCACCTCCTCCAGCCACACCCTACTGGCCTACCAGGTACCAGCCAGGTAAATCCAATACAGTGGATTTATCCACTTCTGGGATTTCAACCCTCATGACTCAATTATATCAACCCTTAATATTAATAAATGAGCTCATTAGGAGACATTTTATATCTAACTATCACAATTGTTGTTATTATTATTATTACTATTTGGTACTGGAGATTGAACCCAGGGACATTCTACCTCCAAGCTACATGCCCAACCCTTTTTATTTTTTGAAACAGGATTTTGCTAAATTGCTGAGGCTGATCTCTAACCTGCAATCCTCTTGTCTCAACCTCCCAAGTACAGGGATTATAGGTGTGCACTACCTTGCCTGGCTGTAAATTCACTATTATTTCAATAATATTCTGTAATTCTTACTTCCCAAAGTTGACCTGGCTTTTTGTTGCAACTATAATGTATTAATGAAATCTTGAGTGTGTGTGTGTGTGTGTGTGTGTGTGTGTGATTGAATGTTTGACTAAAAGGACTTGTGTTCATTTAATCTTTTCATTATCAAAACAATAGTTTATCGTCTTTGCTTTTTAGGGAACAACTTTCAATCTCTTGAATGTACATTTTTTTTGCATTTAAAAGGATCCATTTACTTATTTCTGATACCCTCACCTTATAGCTATGAGAGACAAGCTATATCATATGCAGGGGATCTTACGAGAAAATGCTTTAGGCGAGCAGGTGTTGCTTCGTGCATTATGGTTTTAGAAACATTACCATTAAAGCTGAGAAGATGGTGTACGTGAGGAGTGACATCTAACTAAGTGATCACTTATTTTGTCAAAAACTCAAAAACCCATTAGAGAGTTCCACAGTTTCATACTCTTAATGATTTTAGCTTTTGATGCTCAGGGGGAAAGTTCCTCTAGGTATTTGAGGGCAGAGCGTTGAAAGGTCATTTGTCAGTAGGGTCACTAAGCTGCAGAATTTGTTAGGAAAGCTTAATACTGCTTAACCACACATTGTTTCTGTCTAAAATCCCTTGGGCAGCTAGCAAGAACAATTAGGCAAATTTTGATTTAGCTGAGATTGACCCTTTCAAATATTTTGAAACATGCCTAAGTACCTGTCAGAGTGCATCAGTGGACTCTGTGTTTAAAGATAAGAAGGATGCTGCTGGCAATGCTCCCTTCCTCCTGAGAACTGAGACTTAAGGCGGCCTCACCCTCCTACTAAGCTTTGCCAGGAGAAAGGTTATTGAAGGAGGTGGCAGACTGAGTTCAAAGCCTACGATTCAGCTACACAGTCTACACATCTCTGCATTTACCCTTTCCTGTGTATGCTCCTGTGTTATTAAAGCTAGAGCACAAGGTATACAAATGCCCCTTTCACACTTGAACTATTTGTAACTCCTTCATATGTTTTAATGCATTTTAAATCAACATTAAGGTGCAAAGTGTGATCTCTGAGAGTGAGTAATTTCCCGTGGTTTTATTATTGTTTCATATTATCAAATCTTTTATGTGGCAAGAGAATGTGCATGTGTATACACACATAAATACTTGTATCATGATTAGATTTTTATAGCCCATTTTGAATAAAGAGGTAATCAGATCATTTGTAATATATCTCTGATTCTTTAGGGACACAATATTAATTTTCAGTTAATTTGAAAATATATAGTAATGTAAGATTTATGAACTTGAGGTCCTTTGTACCCTATGAAGTTGTTAGCTTTTAGGTCATGTGCCTAAGTCTCCACAAATTAAAAAAATTTAATGAGTTCATAGGCACGTTTTTATCATGTATTCATTCATTCAACAAATATTTCCTGAAGGCCTATATGTGTTCCAACTACATTCCACAAAAATCTATAAGGTGTATAAAAAAGCTGAACAAGACAGAATGAGTCTTAGATCTCCTGGAATTTAAAATCTAGTGAGTAAATCTCAGTGAGTATTAGTAGACTGATCCTGAAAAACTGAATGTATAGCTTTCTTTTTGGGTGAATCACTCTGGTTTAAAAGAGACTTTCTTTAATATCAGTGTATTGAGAGAAGTCTAAGCTAAAATTTTATTACAACTGTCGCCTTATTTTTAGGGAGCCAGATTGCTGATGACTTCAAGGATACTCAATTGAAATAACTCCAGAAAATGAACATGAGCAAACACACACACACACACACACACACACACACACACACAATGCAGTGTTAGTACAAACACTACAGGGACTAAAATGGTTAATGTCGATGCCTTTAGGCCAGCGATGTAAAATTTCTTATGACAAGCAATCATTTAGACTTTTTGTTAAAGAATCCTACCTGGAACAACCTCTCAGATATTCTGATTTAGTAGCTTTCACTTCTAAAATCCAAGAAATATACATTAATCATCAGTCTGATCCACGTGAGGTGTTCAATAGCCTACACTTAAGAAATATTGACTTAAAGAAAAAATGGACTCCATTTATGATTCATCAAGTTAAAACCAGGCTCTGTTTCTGTCTTTAAAGACTTACCAGCTAAGAAACTTGTTATCCCATTATATTAAAAACCCCTAATAAATGTTAAACTTAAAAAAACAACCTGGAGTATTATGTAAAACAATGATTGTCAGATATTTCAAACAAAAAGTGGAAAACTGTAATTCTTTAGAAGAGGCAAACAAATAGAAGGGTCCCCTGAGCTCCATAGGAAGTAATTTTCAGCTCTCAGAGCAGGGGAAGGGAACTCGAACCTCCCTGAGGTGAGAACACAGAAATTGGACTTTAGGTGAACTTAAGCAGCTAGAAATTGTGAGACAGAATAATACAACAGGACCTGTGGCTGGATAGACAGAGAAAGGGTTATGGATGCAGGTAGAGGGGACCCTCTGGCTTTTGGCTATCTGAACACACGTGGAAGTGAAATTCACTAAAATTGGGGGGAAAAGCCACCAGGAATCAAACTGAGTATGTCTCCAAAATTACCAAGAGCTGAAAATAGTTTATATTCCAACTAATGAGGATGGAGAAGTCTTAATAGAGTACTGGAGAGAGTCAGAGACAGAGAGGAATTGTCACCTTTATAATGGGCTAAGACAGCCAAAAACTAAAAGTTGTTTTGGGTCAGCCATTAAAAATCTTCAAAGAAAACTGTGCAAAAGGATTGACTTCATCTTGAATAATTTAACTGCATGCTAAACAAAGTTCAACAGTCCAGTGACCAACATCATAAATTCATTGGGTAGGACATTCAAACCAAAATTCCAAGGCATGTGAAGAAGCAAGGAAATATGACCCATGGAGAATATCAGTATTAATAAATAGAAACAGATATAGAAATGACAGAGAATACAGAATTACAAGCTGAAGACTATAAAACAAAATAGAAATGTTACAAATATGCTCAAGATTATAAAGGAAATCTTGTACATGATGAAGAGAGGAACCGAAGACAAAAAAAACAAAACAAAAAATAATGGGACTACTAACAGTGAAAAGTGTAATATCAGTCGATAGGATTAACAGCAGATTAAAACAGCAGAGAAAAAGATGAATGAACTTGAGCATAAACAATAGGAATTAATCAAAATGAAGTTCAGAGCAAAAATACTCTCGAAGAGAAAGAAAGAAAAAGAAGAAAAAAGGAAGGAAGGAAAGAAAAAAGGAGGAAAGGTCCAACAGTATCTGCAACTTGTGGGGCAATATTAAACTGTCTAACAAATGTGTAAGTGGGACCCCAGAAAGATGAGAGTCTGGGCGGGAAAGGTGTGGAAGCCAGAAAAAATAGGTTGAAAAAATAGTGACTGTAATGTTCTCAAGATTGATGAAAAGTATAAGCCTTAGATTCTTAGAATCTCAAAAAGACCAAGGAGAATAAACATAAAAGTACTCCAATGCACATTAAAATCAAGTTTCTAAATGCAATGACAAAGTCTTAAAAGCTGTGAAAGAAAGACACATGATAAAGAAGATCAAAGGCATGATAACATACTTGTCAGAAACTATGCCAGTCAGAAAAAATGACACCTTTGAATTAATGGGAGGAAACATCTATAAATTATCACACTTCAATTCTATACCTAGTGAAGTGTTTTTTTTCAAAATAAAAACTCCCTAGACAAAAAAAAAAAGAAAGAAAGAAAGAAGAAGAAAGAGAGAAAGAAAAAGACAAGGGAGAAACATTGTCATCATACCTTCTACAGGCAGAAGGAAAATGATAACCAGAGAGAGATTTGGATATTTCCAAGGAAGTGAGCAGCACTAGATTACTGACTGTTTAGTCAAAAATAATAATAGTAGGTTGTGAGGTTTATATCATATGAAAAATTAATATATGTGAATACATTTGCATCAAGTCAAAGAGAATAGAACAAGAAGTGAAATAATATTATTTGAAGTGATAAGATGATAGTGATAGTAGTATTAAATGCTTACATTAGAAAGGAAGAATGGTGTCAAGTCAGTAATGGAAGCTTTACACTTAAGAAATAAAAAAGTTGGGTGTGGTGGCGCACGCTTGTAATCCCAGTACTTTGGGAGGCAGAGACCGGAGGATTCCGGTTCGCGGCCAGCCTCAGCTCTCTCGCTCTCTCTCTCCCTGTCTCTCTCTCTCTCTCTACTTAGTGAGGCCCTCCACAACTTCGAGAGACCTGGTTTCAAAATAAAGTATAAAAAATAGGGCCGGGGGCATAGCGCAGAGGTAGAACGCCCCTGGGTTCAATCCCCAGTACCACAAAAAAAAAAAAAGAAAAAAATGTGGCGAAAAGTAGACATAAAGCAAGTAGAAGAAAATAACACAGATAAGAACATAAATTAATAAAATTGAAAACAGAAAAGCAATAAAGTTACTAAAAGAAAACATTAGTTCTTAGAAAATATCAATAAAATTGATAAATATCTAACCAGATTGATGACAAAAACAAAAAAAGGAGGACACAAATTAGCAGCATCAGGAAAGAACAGTGAATCCTGAGTACTTATCCCACACCGCAAAGCTAATAAATAATAAAGGACTGTTACAAACATCTTTCTGCCTATATATTCAGAAAGCAGATGGAATGGGCAAAGACCTCGAGAGACATGAATTAGAAGTTCACATAAGATCAAAAGTAGTGTGAAAAAGGCTCTATGTATATATGTATATGAAATTGAGTTTTTATGCATATGAAATTGAGTTCTTATTTAAAAGCCTTTCTATGGAGAATATTCCAAGTTTGAGGTTCTAGAACTTTGATAAGTTTTACTCATAGATTTCAGAGTATGATAGAGAAAAGTTGATGTTTACATATAATGTGAAGCGAGGGTCATAATCCATGCTGCCACTCCCCTTTCGTTGCATATGAGATCCAGTTGAATATTGAAAAATTTCCTTTCATCACTGTGTTACCTCAGACTTGGAATAAAGAACACATAAATTCTTACATTTCAATATGAAGGAGACAACTTGATGTTGAAAACAGGCTGAAATTTGAAGAGATACTTTACAAAATAAGATATGTAAGTAAAAATTAAGCACATGAAAGATGTTCATCATCATTAGTCATTTGGAAATGCAAATTAAATTGCAATGAGACACAATAGTAAAACAGAATATTGTTAACATAATTTACAATATTAAAATTAAATGTAAGCAAGGTGTGGTAGTACAGGCCTGTAATCTTAGTAATTGGGAAGCTGAGACAGGAGAATCGCAGGTTTGAGGCCAGCCTCAGCAATTTAGTGAAGCCCTGTTTCAAAATAAAAAGTAAAATAGGGCTGAGTGTACCTCAGAGGTAGATCCCTCCTGGGTTCAATTCCCAGTACCACAAAAATAAATAAATGTAATGACATTACTAATTATTGGGAGGAACCTTTTTTAGGGTTCTCCAGAGAAATAGAACCAAAAGGGAATATATAGATGTATAAGGAGAGATTTATTACCAAGGATTAACTCTTGCGATTCTGGAGGTTGGAAAGCCCTACAATCAGTTACCCGCAAGCTGGGAACCCAGGAAAGCTAGTGGTGCCGGCCCAGTCTAGGCCTGAAGGTCTGAGAACAGAGGGAGCCGATAGTGTAGGTGCAGGGTCTGAGTGCAAAGGCAGAGAACCAGGGACACAAGTGTCCAATGGCATGAGAAGATGGGTGGTGTTATAGCTCAAGAGAACCAGCTCACATTCCCTCTGCTTTTTTATTCTACTCAGGCCCTCAATAAATAGGTTGCATGATGCCAACCCACATGGGTGAAGGGGATCTTCTTTACTCAACCTACCAACTCAAATGCTGATCTCTTCCAGCAACATCCGCAAATAAAGTCATAGGGCTATGTGAGTATCCCTTAGCTCAGATGTGGAACAACTCAAATACACTATCAATGACAGTGAAAATGGTACAGACGTTTTAAGAAACAATTTGGCATGTTTGTTTGCTTATTTGTTTGTTTTATACCAAAAACTGAACTCAGCGGTGTTCTACCTCCAAGCTACATCCCAGCTCTTTTTATTGTTTATTTTGAAACAGGGTCTCACCAAGTTGCTGATGATCTCACTAGGTTTCTGAGGCTGGACTTGAACTTGTGGTCTTCTTGTCTCAGCCTCCCAAATATTGAAATTACAGGCATGCACCAATGAGCTCAGTATGACAATTGTTTTTATAGGGATAAATATCCATCTATTAGAGGATTAAGCAATTCCACTGCTAGATATTTCTCAATAGAAATTAAATACATGACCATAAAATATTGTAAATTTTAATAGCAGATTTAATCATGAAAGCCCCAAACTAAAAATAAATAAAACACCCAATTATTTGTGAATGGATAAATAAATTCAAACAACAGAATACTGCTCAGTAATAAAATATGACAAACTTCTGAAATACATACCAACATTAATGAACCTCAAAACATCTAGCCAAGAGGATCCAAGATGGCAATGGAGTAAGGACCCCTAGACTAGCCTGTGAGCAATATTTCACATCCCATACTACATTCATGGGAAATGGGAACTAATATCTATAAGGCCACACTTCAACACACAGGCTGAAAAAAAAGAAAAAAAAGGCAACCAACCAGAGACATGAGAACAATAGCTGCAGACCTGCTGGCAGACTGAGTTCATGGTCTGACAGGAAAACTTGGAAGAACCAAAACTTATAGCCTACAATCTGAGACTGACTTCACAGATATGGAGACCACTAGCCACAGAATTCCACGACCCCATGATGGCAGGGTCAGAAAGGACAATCACAGCCACTTCCCCGGGACCCTGCAGCTGTGGCTGCAGTGTAGCCCACCTCCTCCATCAGTGATTTAGAGCAGAACTCAACAGGATTGTAAATGCACCCATGGAGACCCACCCCATGCACCCAAATGGACATGCTTGGCAAGGAAATAGACTCACACAGGTCTGGGACTTTGCAAATTACCCATGCAGAGGTGGAGTGGAGGCTACTGTCAGACACAGCACAGAAGTGAACAGGCAGAGAGTCCCTAGAGACATTCAGGTGGGAAGGAACTACATCCCACAGTTTATAGAGTCCATTGGGTCTCCAGGGAACAACACTTGGCATCCAGCCATGCTGACAGGGGTGAAGAACTCAGCCTACTGAGGTACAAGCTCAGAAAGCAGCAAACTTGTGCCTGGCCACATTTGGGTTCTGCAAACACCAATGCCAGAGGCCAGAGAGGGTGCAAGTGACTGCAACCACAAGAACAGCAGAGGTGTCCCTGGTGCTAAAAGATCTGAACCACCCAAGCCCCAGGGTTGGAACTATACAATCTCTCCCTGCCAGACCACCCAGGTCCTTGGGCAGAGAGTGACAGCAGCACCACTTTGCTCAGGCTGCACCTGGAGGCCAAGAGGCCAGAGGACCAGTAGGGCCTGACTTGACCATAGCTATAGGCTGGGAACTGGACACTCTCTCCACCAGCAGAAATTATACCTGGTATGCATGAATGTCAGTGAGTGACAGTACCTCGCATGATCTTAACAAGTGGATCAGGGATGGTGTACACCAGGCCATCAAAGCACAGCAAACCGACCCACAAGCTCAGGACATAGCAATCACTGGCTTTAATGAGCCTAGGCCCACCAGCCACAAAGGCCAGAGGAGAATTTTGAATTCTGATCTTCAAAATGATGAAAAAAAGCATACAGGAAATGAAGAAGGAAATTGAGGCTCTAAGAAAGAACCAGAAAGAGACTTTGAACGAAATGAAGGAGTCAATAAATGAATTGAATACCATGATAGAAACCAACTCTGCATTAGCAATAAGAGACATGCAAATCAAAACTACCCTGAGATTTCACCTAACCCTAATTAGAATGGCAATCATTAAAAACACAAACAACAACAAATGCTGGCGAGGATGTGGAGAAGTAGGAACTCTAATACACTGTTGGTGGGATTGCAAATTAGTGCAACCACTTTGGAAAACAGTGTGGAGGATCCTCAGAAGAATGGGAATGAACCAACCATATGACCCAGCAATACCACTTCTAGGCATCTACCCTAAAGAACCGAAACCAAACTACCAGACTAATGCATGTGTATCTATGTTTATGGCTGCACAATTCACAATTGCCAAACTTTGGAACAAGCCAAGATGTCCATCAACAGATGAATGGATTACAAAGTTATGGGATATGTACACAATGGAATTTTATGCAGCCATAAAGAAGAACAAAATTATATCATTTGCAGGGAAATGGAGAGAACTGGAGAACATTGTGCTAAGTGAGATTAGTCAGTCACAAAGAGTGAAAAGCCAGATGTTCTCCCTAATATGTGGAAGATAGGGGGAATGGGACTCAGAAGGGACTCCAGACAAAGAAAGAGAAAACTTTAGTTGAGCAAAGAAGGCGACTTGAGGGAGATGGGAGAGGAGAAGAGGGAAATACACTAATGCACACGATGTATATACACAAACTTATCAGAGTCAATCACTATGCTGAGCACAGAAAGGAGGGAAGGGGGAGGGAATAGGGAGGGATTTGAGGGAGGGCTAAATGAGCAATGTGTGCATGCATGCTTCTGATACCCTGACACTTATCAAAATGTATAACTACAATGCACCAAAAATGGGAAAAAAGAAACCAACTCCAGCAGGCTCGACCACATGTAAACAGGGTATCACTCATGGAAGACAGTTCATTCAAAACTGAAAACACAGTCAATGATATACAGAGGTTACTACAACAACACACCCTAACCATCCAAAAAATACAGAACAATATGAAACATCCTAATTTAAGGATAAAAGACATTGACGGAGGTTTAGAAGCACAGACCAAGGGTATCAGAAACCTCTTCAGAGAAACAATTTCAGGTAATTTTCCAAATATAAAAAAAGACTTGGACATTCACATACAGGAGACATACAGAACACCATTAAGACAAGAACAAAGAAGGACCTCCCCACGCCATGTAATAATCAAAATAACTAACATAGAGGCAAAGGAAAGAATATTAAAAGCAGCAAGAACAAAAGAATCGGTGACATACAGACGAAAACAATAAAAATCACTCCTCCAGATTTCTCAACACAAGATATGAATGCCAGGAGGGATTGGTTTGAAGTACTCCGGATCCTGGAAGAAAACAATTTCTAACCAAGACTGATATATCCAGCAAAGATATCATTCAAAATTGATGGAGAAATAAAAATGTCCCGAGACAATCAAAATCTTAAAGAATTCATGATGACCAAGCCAGCACTAGAGAAAATCCTAAAAGAAATAAAACACAAAGAAGAAAAAACAAGCAAATTCCAGAACCAGAAAAGAAGTGAACTCCACCAAGTGGTCAACTAAGCAAGGAGATACGACACTACATCAAAAAGAACATAGAACTCAAAATGACAGGAAAAAAATCTTATTTCAATAATAACACTGAATGTCAAAGATCTTACCTCCCCAAATAAAAGACATAGACTGGCAATGTGAATTAAAAAACATAACCCAACTATGCTGCTTATAAGAAACTTATCATCTAGCCAAAGATATCCATATGCTAAAGGTGAAAGGATGGAAAATGATATACCTTCCAAATGGAGACCAAAAACAATCAGGGGTGGTAATGCTCAAATCTTACAAAACAGAATTTAAGCTAAAACACATCAGAAGAGACAAAGCAGGTTACTTTTTATTAATACATGAAACAATCCAACAAGAAGATATAATGATAGTAAACATTTATGCCCCCAATGTGGGTGCACCCATGTTTGTAAAACAAAGCCTTCAGGACATCAGGTCTCAAATAGACCCAAACATAATAATATTGGGCGACTTCAACACAACACTCACGCCACTAGATCGATCCTCCAGAAAAAGATGAGTAAAGATGCTTCAGACCTAAAGAACACTATAAACCAAATGGACCTAATAGACATATACAGAATATTCTAACCAGCAGCAGCTGAATACACATTCTTCTCAGCTGCTCACAGAACCTCCTCCAAAACAGACCACATCCTCGGCCACAAAGCAAGCACCAGCAAATTCAAAAGATGTAATTTAATTCCCTGCATCTTCTAAGACCACAACGGAATGAAAGTAGAAATTAACAACAGGAAGATTAAAAGTAATCACATAAGTACATGGAGACTGAATGATACACTCTTGAATGAGGAGTCAATCAGAAAAGAAATAAGGGGAGAAATAAAAAAATTCCTGGAAGTAAATGAAAATAGAGACACGACATGCCAAAATCTATGGGACACTTTGAAGGCAGTGTTAAGAGGAAATTTTATAGCACTGAGTGCCCACATAAGAAAAACAGAAATTCACCAAATAAACAACCTAATGATACACCTCAAGGACCTAGAAACACAGGAATAGTCGAAGCGCAAAGCCAGTAGAAGGCAGGAGATAATTAAAATCAGAGCAAAATTGATGAAATAGAGAATAAAAAAAAATACAAAGGATCAACAAAATAAGATGCTTGTTCTTTGAAAAGATTAACAAGATTGACAAACCACTAGCTAACCTAACCAAAAGAAAGAGAATCCACCCAAATTACTAAAATCAGAAATGAAAAAGGAGACATCACTACACATAGTGGAGAAATTCAGAAGATCATCAGAAAATATTTTGAAAACTTATATTCCAATAAACTGGAAAACATGGAAGAAATCAACATATTTCTAGACACATACAACCTACCTAAATTGAACCAAGAGGATATAGAAAACCTGAATCAACCAATAACAAGCAAAGAGATAGAAACAGCAATAAAAAGAAAGCCATCTTTTTCTTTTTCTTCTCTGGCCCTTAAAGAAAAGCCCAGATATAGATGGCTTTCCAGCTAAATTCTACAAAACTTTTACCCAAGAACTAAACCCAATACTTCACAAGCTATTCCGTGAAACTGAAAGAGATGGAATTCTTCAGAATTCCGTCTATGAAGCCATCATCACATTAATACCAAAGCCAAATAAAGATACCTCAAGAAAAGAAAATTACAGACCAATATCATTGATGAACATAGACACAATAATTCTAAACAAAATACTAGCCATGCACATTCAAAATCACATCAAGAAAATTATACACCATGACCAAATTGTTTTCATCCCAGGAAAGAAATGCTGGTTCAACTTATGCAAATCAATACATGTTATTCACAACATAAATAGAACTAAGGACAAAAATAACATGATCATCTCAATAGATACTGAAAAAGCATTTGACAAAATCCAATGCCATTCATGTTAAAAAGTCTACTGAAAATCAGAATAGAAGGAACATACCTCAACATCATTAAGTCAATATATAATAAAACCAAAGACAACATCATACTAAACTGGGAAAAACTGCAGGAATTCCCTTTAAAACCGGGAACAAGACAAGGATGCCCACTATCACCTCTCCTTCTCAATATAGTCCTCGAGACTCTTGCCAGAGCAATAAGAAAAGAGGAGGATATCAAAGGAATTCAAATAGGAAAATAAGAATTAAAATTACCTCTATTTGCAGATGACATGATGCTATATCTAGAAGACCCAAAAAATGCAAAAAAAGACTAGTAGAGCTGATTAACAAATTCAACAAAGTAGCGGGATACAAAATCAACCTAAAAAAATCAGTAGCTTTTCTATATGCCAACCATGAATCCAATGAGAATGAAAGCTAGAAAATAATTCCAATAACAATAACCTCAAAACCAATCAAATACCTAGGAATAAATCTAACCAAAGAGGTAAAAGACCTCCACAATGAAAATTATAAAACACTAAAGAAAGAAATTGAAGAAGATCTTAGAAGATGGAAAGATCTCCCCTGCTCCCCTGGAATAAATATTATCAAAATGGCCATTCTATCAAAAGTAATCTACAGACTCAATGCAATCCCAATCAAAATACCAATATCATTCTTCACAGACCTAGAAAAATCAGTCATTCATTTCATATGGAGAAACAAAAGACCCAGAATAGCCAAAGCAATTCTCACCAATAAGAACCATGCAGGAGGCATCACAATTCCTGACTTCAAATTATACTACAGAGCTATAGTAATAAAAGCAGCATGGTATTGGCACAAAAACAGACACATAGACCAATGGATCAAAATAGAAGATACAGAAACAAACCCACAAACTTATAGCCAATTGGTTTTCAACAATGGTGCCAGACACATACGTTGGAGAAAAGACAACCTTTTCAACCAATGGTGTTGGGAAAACTGGTTATCCACTTGAAGAAAAATAGAACTAAATCTTTACCTCTCACCCTGCACAAGAGTCAACTTGAGATGGACCAAAGACCTGGAAGTTAGACCAGAGACTGTGAAATTACTAGAGGAGGGCATAGATTCAACACTCCAACATGTAAGCACAGGTAGAAACTTCCTCAACAAGAGCCCCAAAGCCCAGGAAATTAAAACAATAAACTAAAAAGTTTTTAGGTTAAAGTTTTTAGTTTAAGCATTAAACTAAAAAGTTTCTGCACATCAAAGGAAATCATCAAGAGTCCAAAGAGAAAGCCTACGGAATGGGAGAAGATCTTTGCCAGCTATCTCTCTGACAGAGGACTAGCATCTAGAATATACAAAGAATTGAAGAAGAATTGAATAGACACTTCACAAGAGATACAAGATCTTTGCCAGCTATCCCTCTGACAGAGGACTAGCATCTAGAATATACAAAGAATTGAAGAAGAATTGAATAGACACTTCACAAGAGATACAAATGGCCAATAGATACATGAAAAAAATGTTCAACATCATTTGCAATCAGGGAAATGCAAATAAAAACTACTCTGAAATTCCATCTAACCCCAGTCAGAATGGCAATCATCAAGAAGTCAAATAACAATAAATGTTGGTGAGGATGTGAGGAAATAGGAACTCTTATGCACTGTTGGTGGAAGTGCAAACTAGTTCAACTGCTATGGAGATCAGTGTGGAGATTCCTTAGAAAACTGGGAATGGATCCACTATATGATCCGGTAATACCAGTCCTGGGTATCATTCCAAAGGGATTGAAACCAGAGAACTACAATAATATATTCACACCCATGTCCATAGCAGCACAATTCACAATAGCCAAAATATGAAAACAACCTAGGTGTCCATCAACAGATGAATGGATTACAAAACTATGGGAAATATACACAATGGGATTCTACTGAGCAATAAAGAAGAACAAAATTATGTCATTTGCAAGAAAATGGAAGGTCCTGGTGAATATTATGTTAAATGAGATCAGCCAATCACAGAAAGTGAAGGGTCATATATTCTCTCTAATATGCACAAACTAGGGGGTAGTTGGGATACCAGAGGGACTCCAGACAATGGTAGAGAAGCCTCAGTGGAGGCAGGGAGGTGGTCTAAGGGAAGGGGAAGGGGAATAGAGAGGTTCATTAATGGAATTACTACCATCGACCTTGTGTACATATGATAATATACCAACGTCAATCTCAGAGCTCTGTACTGGGGGGGGAATGGGGAGGTTGGGGGGCAACAAGTGCTGTGTGCATGTATGTCACTGTCAATATGATTTTCATCATGATGTGAGACTATAATGCACCAATAAAAGCACATTTAAAAAATTTTTGCCAAGTGAAAAAAGCCAGATACAAAATGTCCCATACTATGATTCTATTTATGTGAAATTCTGGAAAAAGGCCAAACTATAGTGATACAAAGCAGATAAGAAGGCCAGGAGTGGGGGAGGAGAAGATGGAAAGAAGTACAATTTTAATTGATATAAATTTACCATAAAATGATTTTTGTTGTAGTTATATGAATATGTGATTTTTCCACCATCTGTTTGTATATTTTAAATAGTGAATTTCTCTCTATGTACATTATATCTTACTATAGTTGTTTAAAAAATATATACTAGTGTTCATCACATCTAAATGTTCTTACTAATAATTAATTATACATTCAAAGAAAATCAGCCTTTAAGCCAGGAGCCATGTAATCCCAGTACTTGGGAGGCTAAGGCAGGAGGATTGCAGGTTCAAGGCCAGCCTCAGCAAGTTAGTAAGACCCTGTTTCAAAATTTAAAAAAATAAATACGTAAAATAGGGCTAGGAGTGTAGCTCAGAGGCAGAATGCCTCTAGGTTCAATCCCCAGTACGAGTGCAAGAAGAAGGAGGAAGAAGAGGATGAGGAGGATGAGAAGGATGAGAAGGATGAGGATGAGAAGAAGAAGAAGAAGAAGAAGAAGAAGAAGAAGAAGAAGAAGAAACAGCAGCCTTTATTCATGCATAATTTTGTCATCTAGAATAAGATGACATTAACTCTTCTGTGACAGTCCATTGAGATTTATAAATCCACACAGTAAAATATTATTATCAATTTTTGTTTAACACATATGTTTCTTAAGGTCATCATCTTCTTACTTAATGAATGAAACATAATGGGCTAAAAACAAAACTATTGAATTAAAGAACCTCACCCAAACATAAGGTTTTAATTAAGAAAATTTTTTTCCAATTTGAAATTATCTCTAGAGTGATATATTCTGAGGAAGTTATTAAAACACAAAATAGGAAAGATAGAATTTCTACTTTTCAATGCTGTTGAGATAAACAGAGATAATACATGTGGCATTTAAAATTGTTAGATATTACATTTGCATGTCATTTAATCTAGATATTTACTTAGCCTTAATCTCCACCTCCAGCAGATTAGAAGCAGCACATAAGAAAGAAGGTATGAACAAAAAAGATCAAATAAGATTTTTGTAATGACATCAAAAAAAGAATGGTAATCAGACAAAATCAAGAAATATCTGAGAAACTGTCATAGCCAAGAGAAATGAAAAGAGACACGATGATTAATGCAGCATGCTTGATGAGACCTCCGAACCAAAGAAAAGAACATTAGGTTAAAACCTAGGAAATCTAATTAAAGTATGGAATTTAATCATAATATATCCATATGAACTAATGTAAGAAACAAACAATATGGGAAACTGAGTGCTAGATCTGTGAGAAGTCTGTTTAATTTTTGCGACTTTTCCATCTAAAATTAGGATCCAGAACTATTCCCACATAAAAAGGCTTATTAAAATTTGAGAAATTTCTCATTCATGAATAAAGATGTGAGAATCATAAACATTTGAATTTTTAATAGAACAGTTTGCTAAAAGAATAATCCACCTAAACAAGACAGTTGTGTTCAAGTTGCTGGAGAGACAGAGTGCAGAGCTTTAATGGTTCCCAGGAGCTTGTCTTCCCTCCTTCCCAGCTCTGAAACTTAACCAAGTTACTTGATCTCAGAGTCTGTAAAACTGACATGGTGATCACAATCTTTTAGGATTAATGAGATAAGGTAAGTTTCTTATTACTGTTCTGGTACATGATTAAAATTAAATCTATGGTAGTTTTGGAATATGTTATTGTAATTATTTAAAGTATTTTATTGTTAAAAGTTAAAATACTATATCATGTCAATAAACTAAATACAAATGATCACAAATGATCTCCCACAAACATCTTCACAAACATCACATATGACCTTTCCCAGAACAATGGAGTCATTTAATCGATGGTACATTACTATATATAGCACACAGTTATATTTGAGATATCAAAAGTGCTTAGCATATTAACATTTGACCTATTGAGCATTATATTAGATATAAAATATGCAACAATGAAATGAGAATATTTTTAATCAACATAACATTTGATCATTTATATAATTATATGCAACATTAAAATAGGAATTATCCCTAATTCTAAAGAACATTTTTTTCAATGATTTTTAAGGCCCTAGGCTAATTTCAGTATACCAAATATATTCCCATCTGGGAGTTTTAGGACCATTATTTCTAAAATTCTCTATTAATAATACATGACATGAAAGTAATATTTTAGAAAACACTTTTACAAATAACAAAGCTTTCTTATATTTTTAATGAAATACTTTTTTTCTCCATGATTTATTGTAAAACAAATCCAATTTATTTTTCTTTATCTGTTGTGGTTTGAATCTGGAATGTCCGTCAAAGGGTCATATGTTGAAGGCTTCATCCACAACTGGTGGCACTATTACAAGGTGGTAGAAGCCAGGTGTGGTGGTGCATCCCTGTAATTCCAGTACTTGGGTGGCTGAGACCAAAGGATCTCTGGGTTAGAAGCAAGCATCAGCAACTTAGCAAGATCCTGATTCCAAATAAAAAAATAAAAAAGGCTTGGGTGTAGCTCGAAGGTAGAATGCCCTTGGGTTTAATCCGTAGCACCACACACACACACCACACAAAATGAAGGTGGTGAAAACTTCAGAATGTGGGGTCTACATGGAAAAAGTAGGTCACTGGGGGAATGTCTTGTTCTGTCTCCTCTGTTCCACTTCCTGGCCACCACGAGGTGAGTAGCTCTATTTCACCACCTGCTCCCCACCATGATGTTCTGCCTCACCAAATGTTCAAAGTAATAGGGCCACGTGGCCATGGACTAAAACCTCTGAAGCTATAAGCCAGAATAAAGCTTTCCTCTTTTTAATTTATCTCAGGCACTTTGTCATAGCAACGAAAAGCTGACTAACACATAATCAAATAAAAGTTCTTGATTCTGTATGGTGAGATATATAACATAACATAAAGATCCTCCCCTTTCTTTCCCCCACAGTTTTTGGAGACAGAGCTTTCCCTAAAATACTGAAGGATGAGGCTCCATTCTTTAGTCCAGCATGGACCTGCATTGCCTGTTCTAAGGCATGGTGCTCTGTGGCCCACAGCTCTGCTGTCTCAGAAGAGAAAAGCATCTTAATGACTCCAAGACTAGAGGACTTGAGTGCTAAGTCCCCCTCAGTGTCAAGAGACACCTTTTCCTCTCTTGAATAATCCAACTCCTTTTCTCTACAAGCCAGGAAAACACATATGTATGCCCTTTTCTAGAGAAAGTGAAGCCTTGGGTTTCAGGAAGTAGTGTTCCTGCTTCATACTTTTGCCAGAGTAAAGTGGAGATAACGCCTTCATGACCATGAAACTACAGGGGGGAATTAAGTTATTCTGACACATTCAAACGAATCCAATTTGAAACAGAAATTAAGAATGCTTGTAAAGTTTTTTAAGAAAAGAAATATCTCCAAATGTTGCCAACTATAGTATTTGATTGAACTAGTTTACCAAGGTACCTTTACCAAGTTCAAGGTATCAATACAATGGGTAATCATCAGGAAGTTACCAGTTACATGAATATAATTATATATGTATTTGTGTATATGTATATGTATATGTATATATATATATTTGTGTGTGGATATAATATACATTATAGAAAAGATTGCATATTTTTCAAAATAATAATGTTCAGCTGTTAAATATTTTGAAGTTGTCATTTTAAATGGCACACTTGAATTAACTCTTTCTTTCAAGCTGTGGTAGATAGAAGCGCTGCTTACCAGTACTTCCAGCACTACTTTTCTTACCATAAGAGGCTTATACTTCTCCAACACTTTAGATATGATCAATTTTCTTCAGGCAATGAAATGTAAGTTGATATGATGAATTTTACTTTTGTATGGAAGCATTTTCCAATGAGTGCACAATCCCTCTCTCCCTGCTTGACAGGCCAGCAAACTCCAGCTTTTGCAGGTTTACGAGGCTCTAGCATCTCTGAGCCAGATCACCAAGTTACGCCATGGAGGTCAGTTGCCTACAGATTTTCCTGAACATGCCGTTGGCATTGCTTTACTGAGAGATAAATTTGGATTGTCTTAAGCTACTAACATGTCTCTTTAAATTTTTTTATTGTTACTTTTGTTTGTCTTTTTCTAGTTACCCCAGCTTATTGGGACATAATCTTACTAGACAATATCAGTAACATACTAAGCACTGTCGGTGTGGCAATCTCTGTTCTCTAGGCAGAGAGTAGCAAGACAGAGCCCATGCCTGAGAAAGCTGATACATCTCTGAGATCAGCAAAGTCTAAGTGATCAGAGTATACTAAAAGCACCCAGCAGTCAGGAGTGGTCTGTTTCTGGAACTGATAAAACTCATATAGAGTGAAATAGAAAGCTGAATTATGTCTTTGTCAAGGAGAATGGCCAACCAAGCCCAACTACATTGGTAAGACTAGTTTCTTCATTTAAAAGCAAGCTAAATTATATGGAACATTCTGCTAATGATGCATAATGTCAGAGTATAGAGATGTGATTGTATGATCTTAATAGTTGTAGAAGATGTACCTGCTGTGCTGTAGAGGGGCATCTACTTACTCAAGTCTTGGGTTCACAGCATTTCCCCCTTGACAGAAAATAAAACACCTTGACAGAGTCTTACATGCTGGCTCCATTTTCTTGACTTCTGTGTAAATACATCTTTTATTCAAGCGTTAATATCACTGATGGGGCTACAGATTCCTCTTGTTGTCAAGATGAGCTTAGATTTTATTGTCCTTTGCATTTGGAATTTGAAGACATTTAAAGTGATTTCTTCAGAGAACTCGTACTGTACATTACCTATTAATTTTACTATTCTAGTCCTTATAGATTTAGTAATGCCTGTCAGTTTCCTCATTCAGTAAGCATTGAGGACTCATGACACATCAAGAATGGTTGTAGGTAATGGGGATAAAGTAGAAAACAAGCTGAAGACCCTACTCATGGGATATTGTAAGGAGAGAGTCAGTAAACACACGGATAATGTAAAGAGAGGAGAGCGCTGAGAAATAGTTTAGTAATCCCTCACATAACAAATATTTTACCTACAATGATGTTGTATTCTTCAATATAACTATTTACATAAAAATGAGAGATATATTTATAAAATATAAGAACATTATCAAATTTAAGGAAAACAGTAGGTGCTAATTGCACTATAAAACTTGATCCACTAACTAGCATTTTCAGAATGCTACACACACACAGAAACACACATGCTGTACAATGAATTTATCTTTTTCCCAAATATATGTGAAAAGAAACATTCTATAAATAGAGTAATAATTAACACATTGCACAAATTTAAATTGAAGACACTTACAAAAGTGTCTTCACAGCTCCAAAGCAGTTCCTGCGGATGAAACACCTAAGGAAAATTCCTCAGTGTGCAGCCATACTTCTTATGCCTTAGTTTTACTGTGCTATAGATAGAATCCAAAGACGTTTGCAAGTAGGGAGGCTGCTATGCTATACTGGTTTATTCAAGAAATAAGATTCATTTTAATCAAGCATTACTTTGGGTCAGGGAGGGTCTGGATGACAAGAAATCACATCACTAAGCTGTTTACTAGAAATCACATATTAGTAAGTAGTTCCATATCAAATGGCAATAGTGCATCTTCAGCCACAAAGAAACAAATAGAATGGACCATTGTACTTCCTGAACTGCCTCTTAAATCACAGACAAATTGATATTCTCTTCCCTAAATATTCTTCCAGGTGTAATTTCAAAACATCTCCCAAGCAAATAAGACTATTGAGCAACTAAGCTATTGCACAGGGAAGGAGAGGAGAAAATGCCCCCCTCCTTTTTTTTTCGAGAGAGAGGAGAATTAGAAAAAGTGAGGCTATCTCAGGTCTGATGGAAAGTGTTTAAACATGTATATATTCTAAACATTTTTTGCTTCAATTCTAGTTCCCTCAAAAACAAAAGGTAATGTGGTATTCTCTCTCTCTCTCCCTCTCTCTCTCTCTCTCTCTCATGCATTTAATGATAGGAAAAAAAGTTCTTATGAGCCGGACGTGGTGGTGCACACCTATAATCCCAATACTTGGGAGGCTGAGACAGGAAGATTTCAGATTCAAGACCAGCTTCAGCAACTTACCAAGACCCTATTTCCAAATAAAAAATAAAATAGGGATAGGAGTGTAGCTTGGAGGTAGAATGCCTCTGAGTTCAACCCTCAGTACCACAAAACAAGTAAACAAATAAATAAATAAGTTCTTATGAGCTAACTCAGGGGATATTATAACTAAGGAGAAAAACATAATTTTATCAAGGAGTTAGAGGAAGAGCCAGCAGAGAAAATGCTGCACCCAAATTGGAACCCAAATGGGGAAACTGAGTAAATGATATTAAAAGTAAGATAAATAATAAATAAAAGAATCCACTAGCCGGGCGTGGTGGCGCACGCTTGTAATCCCAGTACTTGGGAGGCAGAGACCGGAGGATCCGAGTTCGTGGCCAGCCTCAGCTACTTAGTGAGGCCTCCGCAACTTAGTGAGACCCGATTTCAAAATAAAGTATAAAAAATAGGGCCGGGGGTGTAGCTCGGAGGTAAAACGCCCCTGGGTTCAATTCCCGGTACCTCAAAAAAAAAAAGAAAAAAAAAGAATCCACTATTCCAAAGGTTGATGGATATTTGCTGTGAAGGGCTAGTAGGAAATATTTCAGACTTTTGGGGCCATATGTTCCCTGTTATAACCAATCAACTGTAATTATTGTGTAAAGGCACATACAGAGAATACCTAAATGAATAAGCATAGCTGTGCCCCAATAAAACTTTATTTATAAGCACTAAATTTGAATTTTATGTTATTTTCATATGCAATGAAATGTTTTTCTTCTATTTTTTCAAATATTTAAAAACATTAAGACCATTCTTAGCTGGCGAGTCATCACAAGCCATAGTCTGCAGACCTCTATCCTATCCCAAAAACTTCACCAGGTAAATGGCCATATACAAACTTAGTTTTATTTTATGGTATTCTGAATGCTGCATTTATTAGTAAATCATATGCATGACACATTCACAGTTTTTAAAAAATGAATCTATATTTAGAAAAAAAGTTATATATCTTTAAAATATTCCATTTTATTTTTAATTTACATGTAATAATTGTACATGTTACTGGGGTACAGTATGATAATTTGGTACATGTATACAATGTGTAGTGATCAAATAAGAGTAATTAGCATGTCCATCTCTTTAAAACATTATCATTTCTTTCTGCTGAGAAGCTTCAAATTCCCTTCTTTTATTTCTTTCTAAAATATATAATTAAGCTGGGCGTGGTGGTGCATGCTTGTAATCCCAGTACTTGGGAGGCTGAGACAGAAGGATCGCAGGTTTGTGGCCAGCCTCAGCAACTTAGTGAGGCCCTTTGCAACTTAGCGAGACCCTGTTTCAAAATAAAGAATAAAGAACTGGGCTGGGGTATAGCTCAGAGGTAGAATGCCCCTAGGTTCCATCCCCAGTACCACAATAAATAAATAAATACATAAAAAAATGAATGAAATATATAATTGATAGTTGTAAACTATAATCACTCTGTTGTTCTATAGAGCATTGTAACAAATTCCTTCTATCTAATGTTATTTTGGTACCTGTTATCTTCCTTGCTTTCCTATGAACTGTGGGTAAGAACACTGGGTCGAGTCTGAGGCTGTGTGACCTGTGCAGCCAAATCTTTCATCCCCTTAAGGTACTAGATCTAAAATGGAAGCATGGCACATCACTAGTCCATTAACTCTTTAAGAGCCAAAACTGAAAATCAGGATCGCTGAGGTAAAGTCTTCAAGCCACTGGCAATATATTCATGATCTTGGTAGAAACATTTTGATTATATTTGGTACTTAACCACATCCTCAAAATGTGGGAAGAATTTTCAAGTCCTGATCCACTGTCGATTCCTACATGTTCACATAGTTTATTCTGTTTGGATTTCCTGGTTTTCTGTCTCTAAACAATTGTTTCTTCAAGAAACCACAGTACTGGAAAAGGACAGCTTTATTTCAGGGGCAAATCCTTTCCAACAACACATGATCTGTGGACCTGAGTCCTGGGGCTCTGAATCTATCCAGTGAAGGGGAGTTACTGGAAGACCACATGGCAAAGGTCTTTGTTAAACATCCTGATGGCCCTTTTATCTAGGAATGTATTAGATAGTGTGGTACATTTAATGTAAACCTATGGGGAAAGCATTTCTGGAGGCTTTGCGGTGTGCAGAATAAACAACAGTAGAACTAACAAAACAGAAACCTCATCTTCAAGTAATACTAGATGCCTCATTGAAAGGCTCAGAACTGCCTGAAAAATTTGCTTGTTTACATCAGTCTTTCCCTTTGTACAATCTTCAAATGTGATAGGCATAGAGTTTAGAGTTGAATTCAGTGGTTTTCAAAACATTTGTTTCTTCTTTTTCCTCTTTTTTTTTTGCGTGTGGTACTGGAATTGAACCCAGGGGCAGTCTATCTCTGAGCTACTCCCCCAGTCCTTTTTATTTTATTTATTTACTTATTTTGAAACAGGGTCTTCCTAAGTTGCTGAGGCTGGCCTCGAACCTGCAATCCTCCTAGGTCAGCCTAACTGAAAATGAGCTTGCTTGTTTTCTTTATAAAGTAACAGTTATATTACTTTAGGAATCAAACAGAAAATCTCATGATATGAATTGGTCAAAAGCAGAGTTGTTTGTGTTGACTCAGACAGAACTCAATGGCTTGGAGTTCCCTCATCGAATTCAGTGACTTCTGAGGATCCTTAGAATATAATTTGAACATGACTGATTTTATTACCTTATTATTTTACTTTACCTCATTGGTTTTCTCTAGCCATGTATAGAAACTACAGTCTGTTACAAATCCTCTCAGAATAAAATTCCACAAAACTTTCTTATAAAATTATGACAAATTTCAAATGAAGCCTGTTCAAGACCCTTCATCCTCTCCAATAACAAGTAAGAACCCCTCAGTGTGGCTCATTGTCTGTTACCCTGTTGTCTATTTTCTTTTCTTTTATTTTTGGTGGCTTTTGGAAAATTTCAGTTATAGAAATGAATCTTAATTTCAAGCACTCAATTATGGAAGGAATCCATGTGTTGCCTTATTTTTGCATAAAACTCAGAAACATTTCTACAGAAAACAGAAGCTTCAGGATGGGTAGGGGAAGAGAGAGAGGGGGGAGATTAGCACTGAAATGCTAACAGGAAGCATTTCAGTGGTTCATTTGGAAAGATTTCTAGAGAAGGCAGTGAAACCAGGGGTAGAGAAGCAACCCCCAACTGTGAACAGTCATGGGAAATTGAAAGATAGGAGGACATGCATAATTTAGCCTGGCTGACAAATTAGCATTCATTCCAGTCCATGAATACCCTGCTTGGGCCTGACCACAATTAAAGTTCCAGCTTAGCTTTTAATTCAAAGGGTATTATAAAGATCAGAAGAAAAAATAACAGTTTCTAAAGCCTTTTATTTAGAGTACTGAAAACATCTTGAATTAAATTGAAAGAACAGTTCATTTACTTTCAGCTACTTTTGCCACTTGTTCCTCATACACCAAGAGAAAACGAGTGCTTGGGATATTTTGGGGGGACTCCACGAATTATTAGTGCCTTCATCTGATGATTGTTACTTGGTCTAAATTTTTAAAAAATACTAGTTAGGACTGCAATTATAATTTTGCCTGGTCGGTGTTAAGTATCTTTGAAATTGAATTATTAAAAACAAAAAAAATTGTATTTAAGAAATGCTACATAAAAATTTAATTTAGTACCTCTTAATATGAAAAACCTTTTTAAAATTAGATAACTGGTTCAGTGTAGGCTTAAAAATGCAAGAGGGGACACATCTGGAGATGAAGTTATGTGTTAAATTTTTCCCTAATCTCAAGTAGCTTCCTTAAGAATGTAAGAATTTAATTTATTGTAGATTATTTGGACTTTGGACTTCTTTCCAGGCTTTGTTTTCTCAACCTGGGAGGTCCGTCCTAGTGGGAAATGAACAATAGTAGTCAGTTAGGGGGTCAGTATTTTTTCATATAGGAAACTTCTGAGGTTATATTTTTATCCCAATTACATGAATGTGTATGTGTGTGTGTGTGTGTGTGTGTGTGTGTGTGTGTGTGTGCATGCACATGTGTGTATAATGGACACTCACATTTTTAGGATATGGTTTTTATAAAATCACGTAACAGAATTTCCTGAGATAGACTTGAGGGTAGAAGAAAAGGAATACTATTTATTGAAGTTTCTTAACCAAAAGCCAAATACCATTTTTTTAATAAGTTGATAAATTAAAAGTACATTAAATACATAAATATGTGTGTCCATCTTTATATGCATATAGTTATCTATACTTATGTGTGTGTGTTTGTGTGCATGTGTGTATAAATATATTTGTTTAATTTAGCATCGTATGAAATCTGTGCACCTCTCTAAACTCAGTTCCATGTGAAGGTCACTGAGCAGGCGCCGCTCTTCATGTAGCCTGTGGCACAACAAAGTGTCCTGGATAATGAGCTAAAAGCATATTTGACTGAGATTGGGAAGGGTCAGAGTGTACTTGCTGAAGGATAACTAAATGGAATTCATTCTGAAATAAAAGTAGAAGCTCCATGGTACTAAAAATAAGCAACTGAAAGGCAAAAATCAATTCAACCACTAAAATATCCTGACAATGTTGTAGCAGACACCAATAGTTGACTACATACACATCAAAGGAAGAGACATTTTCACAAGTAGTAAACAGAAATTTTAATGAACATCTAGAAGATTGCTACATGCTTTAGAGGAAAAATAAACACATTTTATTGCAAGAATCAAACAAGTACACTGGTAATGTTTAGAGGGGCGATGGGCCAGGCGTGGTGGCGCACACCTGTAATCTCAGTACTTGGGAAGCTGAGACAGGAGGACTGCAGATTCAAGACCAGCCTCAGCAACTTAGCAAGACTCTCAGATACCTAGCGAGACCCTGATTCAAAACAAAAAATATAAAAGGGGCTGGGTGAATAAGCTGGAGGTAGAATGTCTCTGGGTTCAATCCCTAAGACTATAAAAAAATTAAAAAATTAAAAATAAAAAATAGAGGGGAGATGGAAAAATACTATGCTCTGGATTATGGATTTTCTTTATTTCATAGTTTACTTTCAGTGAGAAAATAGTGATCTTGACCTCTTTCCAAAACATTCCTTATTTCCTTCTCCCTCATTTCCAAGAATCATACAGTTCTAGACAAGAAGATCTGGCAAGAAGGATTGATATGTTGGTGGGAAAGAAGGAAGTTTCAATATTTCACTTTTAGCCCTCCTATAATAACTGTGTAATAAGTAAGTGTATATTAAGATGCTACGCCGTAGTGCTGGTTTGCCATCTTGCGAGATGCTGAGGGAAAGGTGGAGACATTGCCTTTCTTATGCGGAGCCTGCACTCTAGGGCCCAGCTTTCCGGATGGGGCCACTACACTGGCGTGCTGTGACAGGCTTCCCAGGGCACCATGAAACACTGAGCCTCTCAGCACTGGGGCAGCCATGTAGGCCACAGAGAGACCGGGTCTACGGCTAGTAACTTCAGCTGTAAGCCGTCTTGTTTTGAGTTACTTGCAGATCACCCTAAGGGTGGCACTTCCTGTGGTCCTCATGTCCCATCAAATGACACTGAAGAAGTTCTCTATCACGTATGCACTTCAAAAGCAGGGGGGTTTGGGGGGAACGTTGGGAAGTACACACTCCTCTTCAATTTTCTGTTAGAGTTACAGTACAAATGATGCTATTTCTTGCATAATAGTTTTGTAGGACTCTGCAGTGAAGACATTTGTATCAGAAACATTCTTTGTAAAAAAATTTAAAGATACAGTTAGGACTACTCAGATTGTTTTTCTTGAATGGGCTTTGCTAAGTTTGATAGTTGGTGTCTTTAAGGGATTTCAAATTTTTATCTAAGTTTTTTGTTTATTATCATAAAGTTACATATATGTGTGTGTGTGTGTGTGTGTGTGTGTGTGTGTGTGTGTGTGTAGAGAGAGAGAGATCTATCTTATTCTAGCATCTGTAGGATCTGGTATGCCCTCTTTTTATTGATACGGTCATTTGAGTATATTCTCCTACTTTCCTAACCAGCTTCTCTTTGATTTCACTAACTTTCTTGATTGTTTTTCTTTATATTTGTTATATATAATTACTTACATTTGTCTTGTATCTTATTTTATTAAGCATTATTATACATTTATTACTATTATAGTTTATCATTTCTTCTACTTTGTGTGTGTGGTGCTGGGGATCAAGCCCAGGGCCTCACACATGCTAGACAGCAGTCTATCTACCCTGAGCTACATCCCCAACCCTTCTTCTACTTTTGTTGTATATAATTTTTTCTTACTATTTTAGTTTTGTAAGTGGAAGCTAAAATAATAAGTTTGAGACCTTTCATTCATCTTAATATGAATGTTTAATGCTATAGACCTCTTTCTAAACACTGCTTCAGCCGTATTCCACAAATTTTGATATGCCATGTATCCGTTTTCATGTAATTCAAAATAGTTTCTCACTCCCTTTGTGGTTTCTTCTTTTGCCCATGTGTTAAGACAGGTTATTAAGTTTTCAAATATTTATTAATTTCTCAGATATTACTCTGCTGTCGATTATTAACATAATCCCATTTTGTTCAGTGAACATATTTGATTATTTTAAATTCATTGAACTCTATGTCACAGGATATTATCTATCTTCAAAAATACTCCACTTTCAGTTGAGAAGAGTTAAAGTTTATAGTGGGATGTCCTGTAAATGTCAATTATGTCAAGTTATCGACACTGTTATTCAAAGCTCCTTTATCGTTATCGATTTTTCTGTCTACTTGTTCTAACAATTACTGAGAGAGAAATATTGAAATATCTGACTGTAATTGTAATTTTTTTCTATTTTGCCTTTTAGTTTTATTAGGTTTCGCTTCATAAATTTTAGAGCCCTGTTAATGTGTATATAACCATCTAGATTTGTTATGATTTTTTGAATTAATGATTTTATCAGCAAGATATTACTCTTTATCCCATTTAAGATTTCTGACTCTGAAATCTACATTTTCTCAAGTTAATATAGTAATATCACCTCTCTATTAATTAATGTAAGCATGAAATATCTTGTTTCAGACTTTGATATGTGACATATTTGTATCTTTTATTTAAAATTTAAAATGAATTTCTTGAGCTGGACGTGATAGTGTATGCCTGTAATCCCAAGTACTTGGGAGGCTGAGACAGGAGGATCATAGGTTTGAGGACAGCTTCAGCAATGTAGCAAGACTCTGAGCAACTTACTGAGACTCTTTCTCAAAATAAAAAAGGCTGGGGGTGTAGCTCAGAGGTAGAATGTCCCTGGGCTCGATCCCCAGTACCACACACACA
Organism: Glis glis; assembly: GCA_004027185.1. Taxonomy (NCBI): domain Eukaryota; kingdom Metazoa; phylum Chordata; class Mammalia; order Rodentia; family Gliridae; genus Glis; species Glis glis. The sequence goes on along the minus strand of PVJS01006001.1, from coordinate 7,778 downwards.
CACACACACACACACACACACATACTACATAAATAAATAAAATTAATTTCTTACAGCATAATGTCAGCTTTACTTTTAATCCAACATGACAGTGTTTGCTTTTTAATTAAAATTATTAAAACATTTATCACAGTATACCTTCAAGTAATAAAATTCCATTTTGTGTGTAGCATAATGCCTTTACAAAAGAAGTCTCCCACTTCCTCTCCTCCAGCCTTTGCTCCTTTGTTTTCATGTATTTTACTTCTATATTATCTTTATTCTGTAGTAAGGATATCTGGGCCTAGAATTTTCTTTTTGAGAAGATTTTTAACTGCAAATACAATTAGTACTATTAAGAAAATGAAAAATCAAGAAACAAACTGGGAGGAAATATTGGCCAAATATGCACTCAGTAAGCAATTTACATCTGGAATAGACTAGTCCCCCACTCATCCACAGAGGATGTGTTCCAAGACCCTGGTGGATGCCTGACACTGTGGACAGTACCAAATCCTGTGTATACTATGCTTTTTCCTACACATACATGCTTATGATGAAATTTAATTTATTAATTAGGCACACTCATAGATTGACAATAATAAGCAATAAAATAGAATAATTATAATAGTATAAATGTTATACAAATGTGATCTGTTTCTCTCAAAATATCTTAGTTCCTTGTTGCACTAAAATAATATTTTTGGACTTCGATTGACCCTGGGTGAAGGAAATCACAAAAAGCCACTTTGGATAAGAGGGGCTACTGTACATAGAAAACTCATAACTCAATAATAAGTAACTAGAGAATTCAATTAAAGTACACATAATATTTGAGCAGACATTTCAGCAGAGAATATATATGAATGTCAAATAAGTATAAAAAATTCTCCATATCAGTTATCATTAAAGAAACACAAATTAAAACAATTAAAAATATCATATACCTGTTAGAACAACTCAAAGAATATATAGCAAAAAGAACTATTATACAAAATATTAAATAGGATATAGAGGAACTTGAACTTTCACATACTGCTGGTAGAAATGTATACACCACTATACAACTGCTTTCCAACCACTATAAAACTGAAAAATAATTGCAAAACTTACGCCTATAGGATGATCGAACCATTTACCCAAGAAAAATGAAAGCATATATATATATATATATATCCATATATATATCCATATATATATGTAGATTTGTAAATGACTATTTGTAACAGTTTAATATGTGACAGAAAAAAAATAACTAGAAACAATCCATATATCCATTCACAGGTCAATACAGTGAGGGAACTATATTCCTTCAATAGACTACTACTCAGCAATGAAAAGGAATATATTATTTATAGATTCATCAAGAAGAATAAATCTCAAAATAAGAATTCTAAGTGAAGGAAAACTGTGTGATTTTACTCATACAAAATTCTAGACAGTGCAGTCTAATCTGCTGAAACAAAAGCCAATTGTTTGGTACCCTAAGAACACAGAGGAAAGGTATAGATTACAAAAGGGTATGAACAGGGTTTATATGTGAATTACTTTTGCAGTGCTTGGGATTGAAGCTGGAGTAGGGGGGTTGTCTAGTGCTGAGCTATACCCCCATCCCTTTTAAAATTTTATTTTGGGACAGAGTTTCATTAAGTTGTGTAAACTTGCCTTGAACTTGCAATCCTCCTGCCTCAGCCTCCTGAATCTCTGGGATTACAGGAGTGTGCCACTGTTCCCAGTTTATACGTGATTGATAGGTTCATTTTCTTGATAGTAATGATGGTTTCATTGGTATATACATAAATAAAATTTTATAGAGTTGTGCTGGGTGTGATGGCACATGTCTGTAATCAGCACTTAGGAGGCAAAGACAAGAAGATCGAAGGTTTGAAGTCAATCTCAGCAACTTAGTGAGGCTCTCAGTAAATTAGTAAGAACTTGTTTCAAAATAAAAGATAAAATAAGTCTAGGGGTATGGCTTAGAGGTAGTACGCCCCTGGGTTCAATTCTCAGTACCAAAAAATATTGAGTTATATATTTCATAGATGTTCATTTTATTGTACATTGGTTGCATTTTAATAAAACTAGAAAAATTATTATACTTAAAAAATTTATTGAATTTGAAATCCATTTGCTTTACATTTTTCAACATTGCCTTTATCAATTAAAAAAAGAGAGCTTTACATTCTTTAAATGTAGTTTCAACTATAAAATGTTTCATCCTTTTAATAAATATTTTTACATTATTCGTAACTTCCCAGTCTGAGCAGTATGGGGGCAGCTATGATACCTGGTCTTGTCCTAGCAGATCTTACAGTGTTAGTGGGGGATAAATGTACAACAAATGTCAGCTGTGTGATGTACAGGGGGCCTGAGAGTTTACAACTTGATCTGTTCATAAAAGTCAGGGGATGTGGTCTGGAGGGAGTGAAGCTTGAACTGATCTCTGAGGGATAAGTAAGAATAACCCATGTGAAAAGCAGGATGCACAGTCTAATACATGGAATGGAGTGTTCAAAGGACTTGAGGCAGAGAAGCACGGAGAGTGTAAGGAGCTGACAGTTGCAGAGTGGCTAGTGTATGAAGAGTGAGAGGAGTACTTGGTAGAAAATGAAGGTCACAAAAATAAAAAGATCAAACTGTTCATCACCAGTCATCTATTTACAAAAGAGGGAGTATGAGCATGTTGGTTATAGCTCTGGCTAGAATATGAAGGATGGATTGGAGAGGGACAAACACAGGAGCTTAGGATAGTGCAGCAGGAGGAGATGGAAAGAAGGAAACATGTAAGAAATTTTACAAACTGGTAGTGGGTTAGATACAGGACAGGAAGGGAGAGTGCACAGTCAAGGATACATCTGAGCTTCTGACTTGCATAGCTCAGGTGGCGCCTCAGCAACAAGTCTACCATCAGCCTGGCAGCACCACTCCTCCCCAGAAAAACAAGTCTCCTTGCCACTGAGCCCAGTGCCTGCCATCCTCAAAGAAGAATTGGAGCTTACCCCCCCACCCGTTTTCATCATTGAATGCACAAACTGTAAATTTCCCTTTGGCCCTGGCTGTCCTCCACAGCATCTTTTTATGAATTAGAAAATGGTGCCCCTGTGGGTTGATGCAGTCTGGAGGGCAGCTAGATTTCATCTGTTACGCTTGGCCGTGCACCTGTGTATAATCCACCACTTCTGGACCTCGGCACCAGCACCCTGTCAAAGCCTTGATGTAGAACTTTCTTCACATTCTACACCCTTTCTCCAGGCCCCTAGGAACAGGCACATTTCCTTATACCTGCTAATCTGGGGGATCTTTTCCTCCACATCCTTGTTTTTAATCTAAATCTCGACACTATGAGGACACAACTTTCCTGCAGCCCTCTCCTCTCAAGTTCTACCTGGTTATTTTCTCCTAGCCAAAAACCTGAGTCAGAACTCCCATTGTTATTCCCAGACCATTAATCCTACATATTCTTTACAATTTTCCTTTTCTTTCTAGTGCTAGAGATTGAACCAAGGGACATTCTGTCTTTGAGCCAAACCCTCAGCCCTTTGAATTTTTTTTTTTTTTGAAACAGGTTTCTTGTCAGGCCAATTGACATCAAGCACCCACATGACCAACCATTTCAGAATCATGGCCTGCCACACTCTGCTCCTATAGCCAAACCTCTGGCCATGTCATTAGTATGAAAATTTATTTTCCAAAGTCACTAATTGAAGCATCCCATTCTCAGACTGTAGCCTCCATCCAACAGTTGACTTAATTGTTCTTGCTGTTTTCCGACCACATGGAAAATTCCTATCCAGTGACTTCTAGTTTCCCATTGCAATAGCCTTCTCCTCTCTTTACTTCCACATTATACCAGGCTTAGATTTCAGACTCCATTAGTTCCTAAACCCTATCGCTTTTTCTCTAAATTCCCTTGACCCTCTGTGTTATTTGGCACACAGCTCAGAAAAAAACATAGCCTTAGAGCAACCCAATAACATTCTTTTCCTGTGATAGGCAAATATCACAGGGACTAATGAAAGCCAAAGTAATTTTACTAAAATTCACACAATAAAATCAAACAGATTGTCAAACACGCACCCAGCTCCTTACATTAGTTCACACTCTTCATCTGACTGTCTACCCAACCTTACTTTCAGTACCTGTAGTCTGTTAGATTGTTGTATTAGAAAGTCAGGAAGTTTTTGTCATCTGGCTTATATTCTCAGCCCCATCACACAAAGCATGAGGATATTTGACCACAACTTAGGTTTGAAATGAGTACATTTAACTTCCACTTTATAGAGATGTGATGACTGGCCAAGGTTCTAGTTTGTCTTAAGAGTAAAAAGGCTAAGTATTATCTTCTCCTAAAGTGTATAGGAATATAATAGTAATGATGAATACACTCATCACACTTAAATACTGTTCTTTCTCAAAGATATTCAAAGTACTTAACATACATTTATCCTAAAGAGTAAGAATTGAGAGAGAGCAAGTACTATGAATCACATTTAAAATCAAAAAGAAACCCAAGAACAAAAAACATACTTGATTTATCCAAAAATGCATAAAAAGCAATGGGTGGAACTCAGAAAAAGAGTCCAGTTTCCAGATTATCAGTCTCTTCTACTGGTAGTTTTTTCCAAAAATCATACTTCCTTTCACTGGACTTAAGAATGATTAATCTTAACATATCATTTTTTCATATTAATCTTCTATTAAATACCACTGGTGGAGACATTTTCTTCTTGAATAAGAAGTTGCTAATCCTTTGTTTTTGACCTCTCACTCTATAAGAGAAGTTCCTGCTTTTAGGCAGCAAAATAACAATGATTATTACTTATGATCACCTATTGTGAAAGATCTATGGTTCACGTTTCCAATGCATTATCTCTAAATACTACAAAAAAATTCCATCAGGTCCTTCTCCCACTGTGCACAAATACAAAACACGGCATCCGCATCTCAGAGTTCTGAGAGTCGGGCAGCCCTTCACCCAAGGGTTCCAGAGAGCTGCAGATAGCAAAGCACTGCTTGACAGCAGCTCCAGCGCATTCTGGTTTATTCCCTTTATATAAGAGCTCCAGAGAGACAGTGCCTGGGCTGCTTCCTATTTTCATGCTGCACTATTATTTATTTATTTATTTATTGGCCATACTGAATATTGAACCCAGGGGCATTCTACCTCCGAGCTACACCCCCAGCCCTATTTTTTATTCTTTATTCTGAAACAGGGTCTCACTAACTTGCAGAGGGCTTCACTAAGTAGCTGAGGCTGGCTGTGAACCTGCGATCCTCCTGTCTCAGCCTCCTAAGCACTGGGATTACAAGCATGCTCCACCACGCCTGGCTGCTGGACCATTTTAAAATGGTCTGCTTCCAAAGCTCATTTGTTCACTCTATGCAAAAAAGAAAAAATTAGGGAAAGAAGGCCTTGGCAGACACTGGGCAGACACACTTGAACACTTTTATCTACAAAGGAAGCTGAGAAGTTTTTATTTGTTTTTATTTTAGAGTTAAGCAAAGGAGTTGAGCAGAAAGAGTATTAAATGAACAAGGGTATCATTTCTGTAGCACAAACTATCTCCCATCTCTGACCAATTTTATCTTGCCTGGTCAAATTGGGCAGCCAGCCACTGTTTCAGAAAGGAACAAGAGAAAGATGCTTTGGAGAGTATAACCTAGGAGATTTCCCAAATTAGTTCTCCTCAAATATGGCCTGTGTATATCCTCTCTGGCTCCCAGAGTTATAAATTCAAATTTTTCATAGAATAGGCATTGAAAGGATTAATAAAAATGCTATATAAGTTATGCTAAAAAACTGTTATAATGGAATAGCCATGCTATCTTTGATTTGGGGCATATTACATTGCTGCATCTGATGCATTTTTCACACTCTTTACTTGCCTGTTGTGTGCATACTTAGCAAGATGGAGGCCTGTAAATAGTAAGGCCACAGATCTATCCACATGGGGACATTTGCAGTCACATTTTTAAATGGTGCACTCCTCTTTTTAGCTCAGCACTACCCTGCCTGTAGGAAAAAGACTGAGATGAGAACTAACTAGCATGCTAAGAATACTATGGGACAAAATTTATGGCATTTGCTGTGTGACCTTGAGCAAGATATTAAATCTTTCTGAACCATGCTTGTACCATTTAAAAATGGGATTTTTATAAATATACCAGAAGGAGGTTATGAATGTCAAATGAAAGGACATTTGTCACTGTACGTGTAAAGAAATTGTTATCAAAGCATGGCTTCATTTCCATAGAATAATCTGGGAAACTGAATGAAAAGTTCTGAGTGTGTAAGAATGGAGAAGGCAAATGAGATTGCACAATCTCTTGAAAGTAGCATCTGTCTAAAATAATGATGATAACAATTATTATTGACAATAATTATCTATTATTACTATAGTTATAGTTAACTCAATTTCTGTAGCTTCTCAAATGTTGGGTACTTTACTAGTAACTTTAGATCTTCTGTTCCACCAAAGAAACACATTTTATAGGTGAAGAAATTGTGCCTTCAAGCAATGAGCCCAAGATCACACTACCATTAAGTTGTGGCCCTGGATTCAAACTCACAATTTTTTTTAAAGTTGAGTTCAAATTATTTCCCAGGACCTATGATAGTAGGTACTCACTCAATAGAATAATATTACTCCACTCATTTTTGTCTATGAATTGTAAATCATCTTAACTGGAACATGCACTCCTTGACAGCATACAGTGTGTGAATCTGGTTCATTAATGAGTCTTTACAGCCTAGAACAGTGCTCTAAATGAATGAGTGAATGAATGAATGAATGAATGAATGTCCTATTATTAGAATTAGCACACTTAGTTATAGAAGACCTTTCTTTTGATGTTCTGGCAAATCTTAATATAATTTTACCTAACCCTTTCAACGGGTAGTGAAGATTATTTATACATAGGATCATAGGAATATGAACCTTCACAGAATATTTCCTATCTTTAAAAATAGGTACTTAAAAATTCTTAGAAATATTTCTGATGGCATTAGTGTTTATGACCAATATGTAGCTGTATTTGCTGCTTTAGAAATTAACAAAACAAGCTACCATAGGAAATTAAATAGATTATACAACTCTTTCCACAGAATAATCCCAAACATGTAAATGTATGCACAGAAATCAAAAGAGGCTAGAAGGGACTTCTCCAAGCCCAACAAAGACAGTTGGAAATATGGTTCCAACTGTGAAGGCAGAAAATAAGCAGTTACTGAGTGAATTGGAAGAAAGAGGAACACAGGTTTGTGTACTCAGGAAAGAACCTCAAAGTTGTAGTAAAAGACAAAGTTTGAAATGCTGCGGTAGTCAGAAGACAGAGCTATGGGAAGCTGTACAAAGAAGATTCAACATTACTTTAAGAAATTTCAGAGGAGGTTGGGGGGAAGATAGCTGTGGCACTTTTGGTTAAATTGAATTTCAAGACATCAAAGCAGAGATATCAATGCCAATGGTAAAGAGTGTTTTAAACTTGACTGAGAGATTTGGGCTAAATAAAGTAATATCTGTGACATCTCTCTGTAAGTGGGTGGCTATGTGATCCCCTGAGAGACAGCGAAAAGTAAGAAGAGTGCAAGCTGAGAGCTGGATATGTTGTACCGGAGCATCTAATGATGAAGTTGAGGGAAGATGGAAGGAAAGCCATTTGGAGGCTGCCTAACAGTCCACACCAGTGCCAATGGACATCTGACCTGGTGTGATGGCAGTAGTACTGGAAAGAAAGAGAAGAACAAAAAGACACTTTTGCTCTTATTTAATTTTTTTTTTTTTTTTTTGCGGTACTGG